>PVKE010000793.1:0-122873 GCA_004027555.1 Craseonycteris thonglongyai
TCAATGAAACTGGAAAGGTCTTAGTGGGAAAATATGGAGATTTAAAGGGACTAGCAATTTCAAAGGAAATATTCAACAATGCTATGATCTCAAAGGAATTACACAGGGAAAGATTCCCCCCTCCCTTTTTTTTTTAATTTTTTTAATTGTTTTTGACAGAGAGAGAGAGATACAGAGACAGAGAGAGAACTGAACTGGGAGAACTCCCCAGTTCAGCATATGGGTCTGCACAGGCTGGGCTGGGATTCGATCCTCGGTCCCCGGCGCTGCAAAGTGAGCACTTAACCCACTGAGCCATCCTGGCTTCCCCATTTTTTTTATTTTTTCCTTTTTAATATCTGTGTCCTGGTAATGAATTTCTGAGACTAAGAGTCCAGTCCCATCATAGTCATTTATTAATTTATTGAAGATGGACTAATAGGTTTCTGGATATATATTCCAAAGGACAAGTGATTGAGATGCTAATTTAATGTGAGCAGGAAATACTTTCTTCTGCAATCATAATTACACTCATAGCCCCAAAGATGGTGACATCTTAATACACTCTGATCATCTGGGTTATCATCTCAATCATTCAGCTAGTGATGAGCTGATAATTACCCACCCCCATCCTTTTTTTTCCCCTTTATTCAATTACTTCTATTGTTTCCTTCTGCGCTTAGCTCATAATTCTTTTGAAAACTTCCCAAGATTTTTAGTTCGTTCTTCTCTGGTCTTCTCTTATAATCTTCACATTTTACTTGCCTTCATTGATGAGTTATGTTTAAATATTCTTAATTTATTTTATATTTACTCATTTATGTCTACCTGAAGACAGTGTGTTCATTGAGGGCATCAGTATGTTTTAAAACTGCTTTGCAATTTCTCTCCCCATCGTCCTTTATAATTCCTGAGGGATCGGGGGTGTCACTAAATATCGAGTGAAAATTGGTAAAGAAAGAATAAAATTAAATCACATAGCAAGTATGGCCAAAGTTGAGACCAGAATCTAGAATTATTCATATTCTGTAAATTTAACTCACTGCTAATGGTGGTATGCTCTTCAATGACCTATTTTTGATGTGTTGTCACATACCAGGCCTTTGCATTCCAGCTGGAGCTATTTTGTTTATTGGGTTGGCCAATAAACAAAAACTTTATTCAACAATGTGTTGTCCAGTTTGTTCAATTATTTTTTGCTGTCTTTTAGGCAACTTCATGATTTCATGCTCAAAAAAATTTCTATCTTTTTTGGCAAAACACTGTTCTAAGAACAATTTGGTATCTTCATCAAAGGTAAACAAACATTCAAGACATTTTTCAAAGAACAAAAAAAATGGTGGTCTGATGGTGCAGGTTCTGGTGAATATGGTGGGTGTGGTAGGAAATTCTGTCCAAGCTCCAGCACCTTTTGATGAGTGACCAAACTTGTATATAGTTTAATGTTATTGTAGTGGAAGACAGTATCTTTATAATTCTCCAATTCTGGATGCTTCTGTTTGATGGCAACATTTAATTTATCCAACTGATGACATACACATCCGAATCAATCATTTGGTTTCTGGTAAGCAACTCAAAATACACAATACCTTGGAAATCCCACCTTTCTTTGGGTGGGAATGCCTTAAGTGGTAAAACATTTACCTTTGATGAACATATCAAATTGTTCTCAGAACAGTTTTTTGCTGAAAAAGCATCAAAGTACAACTATGGAAACTACTCTACCCCACCCCCACCCCCCACCTCACCCTCTCTCAAACAATAAAAATAAATCTTTAAAAAAGGGGAATCAGAAAAAATAGGCTATTAATTCATGTCACAACCTGCATGAACTTAAAATTATGCTCAATGAAAGAAACCAGACCAAAAGGCTCTAGACTGTGTGAGTTCACTCATACAATATTCTGGAAAAGGTAGAACTGTAAGGCTGGAAAATAGATCAGTGGTATCAAGGGATTGAGGAGAAGATAGTGTCTGACTAGGGAGGCTTGGGAGATGGAGGATTGGGGGGGGGGACTACCGGTAATCTGTATGGCATTGTAATGGTGAATATATAACACTTTATATTTGTCAGTACCCATGAACTTTTCATCACGAAGAGTGAACTAATGTATGCAATTTTAAATGTCTACCAGGTGATCAGAGGATCCCAGTGTATAATGCAGACTGTGACAAAAGAATCTACCCATTAGACATATTCAGCATAACCTCATTGAAAGGAGTGTGGGGAAAAAAAGATGCTAACACAAGTAATGTTGGACAGGTGCTTTGAATGTAAACTGTAAGACTAAAGTCAAAAAGAACTGTACATAAACACTGCAGTCTAGTTGGCAAAGTTGTTTCCCATGCTGAATGGGTTAATATTCTAAAACTGCTGTACATGAATACTGAGATGGAATAAGTAAATGAATAACAGATGGTGATCAGTGTTTTTCACTGCCACAGAGTGGGGTTATGGACAAGTAGTGGGGAAAGCTAGAAAGAGCCTTGTGGTACTAGAATAGATTCAGAGACAATAGTATGAATTCAGGTTTGGGTTAATATAGATACAGATAGATAGAATTACAGTCATTTGTGCTTAGAGAGGTAAGTATACATGCATACATTTCTTAGCTCTCTTTGTGAGAGGGCTTGGAAGCAATGGCACCCCAGTAGCAATGAGCACACCCAGTACCCACATACTAGCTTCTAATATTCTCCAATAAGGGGAACCAGGGCTTTTTGTAGAAGTGGATGATTTTAGCGCAAAGGCAGGGAAGATAAAGGAGGAGCCTGGAGCATCTTGCAGTGCCAGAATGTAAGAAAGTACTCAGAAAATAAAAGGATTGGAGCTTTGTCAAAGGCACA
The DNA here is from genome assembly GCA_004027555.1 of Craseonycteris thonglongyai. Classification (NCBI taxonomy): domain Eukaryota; kingdom Metazoa; phylum Chordata; class Mammalia; order Chiroptera; family Craseonycteridae; genus Craseonycteris; species Craseonycteris thonglongyai. The sequence continues at coordinate 2,827 of PVKE010000793.1, forward strand.
CAACAGTCAGCCTCAAACAACTCTCAATAACCAAAGCACAACTAATTTGAGGAACAAAACAAATAATGCAGTATTGGGTTATAACCTGAAGTATAAGACAAATATCCATGATTCATCTATACTGATACAAATAAATGATTGAATAAATAAGTCATTGGGTGAGAATAGACAAGTTCCCTGTGCAGACAGTTTCTAAATATGTTATGTAGATACTGGCTGTCAAGGAAATAAGGCTTTGGCTCTCCTTCCCTTGAGTAGGGGCAGCACTTAATATCTTACTCCCAAAGAGTGCACTATGGAAAGCAAGAAGGTAATGTAACTTTACAGTGTGGAAACCTGGCACAATACCTCGGCTGCATGATCAGGCCAACATCATCAGAAGTAAGCCATGCTGATGGTGTGTCCCCTGGATATGCTATGATGAAATGGGCAGATTATTTTGTGGTCTTCCTCACCAAAACCAATAACCCCAGTTTAACCATGAGAAAAACATCAGACACTCCAGCTGAGGGGCATTCTGTAAAATACCTGGCCAGCATTCCTTAAAATGTTAAGGTCATCAAAAGTAAGGAGAATCTGAGCAACATCACAGACCAGAGAAGACATGAGAAATGTTTTGAGATATATTGGATGGGACCCTGGAACATGAGGGAAAAGCTAAAATAAAATCTGCATCAGTGTAGAGTTTAGGTAATAGTAATGTAAGATATTAACAATGGGGAAACTGGGTGAAGCATATATGAGAAATGTATTCTTTGCAACTTTTCTGTCTAGAACTACAGTTGACTCTGAAACAACTGTTTAAACAGTTTTGAACTGCGTGGGTCAATTTATACACTTTTTTTTTTCCAGTAAATACATGTAGTGCTCTAAATGTATTTTCCATTCTGTATGATTTTCTTAAACATTTTCTTTTCTCTAGCCTGTTTTATTGTAAGAATACAGTATATAGTAGATACAACATGCAAAATATGTGTTAACTGTTTATGTTCTCAGTAAGGCTTCCAGTCAGCAGTCAACTATTAGTAGTTCACTTTTGGTAGAGTCAAAAGTTAGACATAGAATTTGATTGCATGATGCCTTGTTCAAGGGTGAGCTATATTCTTAAATTAATAATTTAGTTAAAAGAAGAGGGTAGAGACCAAAAGTTCCAGTCTAGTATTGAAGGGGGTAGGGGAGGACAAAACCTTGCCTTTTACCACAAATAGTTTGAGAAGCCCTGATCTAGAAAAAAAATACGCTCTAGGACAACTTTGACTTTTTCTTCCCGTTTCTAGTGTACTAGCGGAGATGGTTTTGAACTCCTTGCTAGTTGCTCAGAGATATTTTTCTCTTAAAATCCTGGAAGTCTGAAGTCACAATACTTTGTTCTTTGATCCACCCCCGTCATATTTTGCTGCAAACCTTGTCATTGTCAAGGTGCAGCTGACTAGCTTTGTAGGTAGTTTGTGATTTCTTTCTGTTCCTGGCATTTCAGTGTTATTTAGATTCATTAATGGGAACATTTGGGCTTGGCACTTTGTCACCAGGATTCGGGTATAGCCACATCATCAGTAAGCCACCCCAAATTCAGTGATGATGACACACAGAAGTGTGGCCATGCCATAATAAGCATTACAGTTATATACTTAATAAGAATATCACATTTGATTATGAATCACATCATACAAATAATCTTCATGCTGCTTCCTATTTACAGTTCAGAAAGTTCCGTCCTCTTCTATACAATTGGGTAACTTCAATGATTACGTGTCTTCCGTAAAAGGGTAAAAAACAAAAGGTGCCACATTTCTGGGTATGTTAATATTCAAATAATAGTGCTTACTGGTTTTGCAAATAAGCTGGATAATGAGTGTAAAAAGTAATAAATGTGCCGTTTATGACCGAACTGTTATAGACGGTTAAAATTATAACCAGCAGCTCACTGTTAGATGGTTAGAGTTTATTATTTACATAGGGAACTGGTAGCCAAATAGACTTCTAAATGTCTTTTTGATGTTTAATTGATTTTTTGAGATAGGTTAGAAAAATATTTGTAGTTTGAGATTACTGTTTAATATTTAATTTATTGCACCACCGAAATTAATCAACAGTGTTTTTTAGAATCGCTTTTTATGACATGTTTATGGGGTCTGGTTTGCTCTGATTTAAATTGGATGATGTAGGCATGAGATTCCTCCATCAATTTGAAAGCCTGAAATATTTTCTTTAAACAGTATTTCCTTTATTATTCCCAGACAATCGTTAGAGGAAACAGACCCTGCAAGGAAACGTCCATCAACGGCCTCCTGGAGGACTTCGACAACATCTCGGTGACTCGCTCTAACTCCCTAAGGAAAGAAAGCCCACCCACCCTGGACCAGGGAGCCTCCTGCCATGGTCAAGGCCACCGCGAAGAAAATGGCTTTATCACTTTCTCACAGTATTCGAGCGAATCCGATACCACTGCTGATTACACGACAGAGAAGTACCGAGAGAGGGGCCTCTATGGAGACAGTTTGGAGCCGTTTTATAAAGGCAGCCATGCAGCCAGTCAAAACGGGCACGTCATGAAAATGAAACACGGGGAAAGCTACTATTCCGAGATGAAGCCTTTGAAATCTGATGTTGCCAGATGTCCTGTTGATTATCATGCACACTTGGACTCACTGAGCAAACCAAGTGAATACAGTGACCTCAAGTGGGACTACCAGAGAGCCTCCAGCAGCTGCCCTCTAGATTACCCATTCCAGTTCACGCCGACTAGAACTGCAGGGACCAGCAGGGGCTCCAAGGAGAGTCTGGCCTACAGCGAAAGCGAATGGGGGACCAGCCTGGATGACTATGACAGGAGGCCAAAGTCATCGTACCTGAATCAGACAAGCCCTCAGCCTGCCATGCGGCAGAGGTCAAGGTCAGGCTCGGGGCTCCAGGAACCCATGATGCCCTTCGGAGCAAGTGCATTTAAAACCCACCCCCAAGGACACTCGTACAACTCCTACACCTACCCTCGCTTGTCCGAGCCCACAATGTGCATTCCAAAGGTAATGTTTACTGCCTCCTTCCTTCGAGTGTGCAGGACCTTCCACAAAGGTGGTGCTAGCACCTCCTCCTTATAGTCAGATTCTAAAGTGCTGGGGTTTTCTTTTTAAGTGAGAATCTGTATCAAAATTCTACCTGATTTTCATCCAGGAGATCCAAGGGCGGAAAATTGAGGGCAGGACACATTTACTCGTTAGATTTAAAGTATTTTGGGATCTCCTGTGGGGTTTCTGTTAAAAAGGCAAAAAAAGTCTTGTTGATTTGAAAGATATTCTGACGTACTAATGATAAATATGATGTGCTCATATTGTACTAAGTTCTCTGTAAGGATTGAGGACCATTAGGTGAAATAATACAGTGGTTCCTGCATTCTGGGAAAGTTTACTTGGATCTGCTGAAAAGGAAAAGAAAAATCAGGGTAACATGGTAAGCTTTTAATAATGTTAATTTTATTCAACCCAGGGGATGATTCTTCATTTTCAGGGTTTGTTCTTTCTAGTGTTTTAGTGTTGACATGTCTCATTTTTGCATGAATTTTTGGTATATTAGATAGAAGTTGGTTGCTGGACCTTTTTCAATGTGCTTTATATTTTGTTTTGTTTTAACTCTTCTATTGGTAAATATATATATTTTAAATGTTAGCTACTGCAAATTTGCTTTGAAATTTGACTAGTCCGTGCTATCCCAAGGTTTGGGGACCACTGATGGAGAAGTTACTGAACCTAAAAGCACAGACTTTGCAGAAACCCTTGCAGAGTATGTGAGCATGGACTAAAATAAGTGTCAGATTCTGACTAAAAGCCTGCTACCAGATGCAGCTTAATTGTCACCACTCATTGATAGGGTTTTGACATGAGTCTGCAAGCAATTGATTTATTATGGTTTCTGCAGTCAAAACTCTCTGCTAATGTTTATCTGTACTTGCAGCCGCTCCCCAGCACTAGCATCGCCACCTCAGCTCCACCTCAGATCATCAGGCATTAGATTCTCATAAGGAGCGCACAACCTAGATCCCTTGCATGCACAGCTCACAGTAGGGTTCGTGCTCCTGTGAAAATCTAATGTTGCTGCTGAGCTGATGAGGTGGAGCTCAGGTGATAATGTGAGTGATGGGGAGCAGCTATAAATACAGATGAAGCTTTGTTTGCTTGCCTGCCACTTACCTCCTGCTGTGCAGCTCGGTTCCTGGGGATTGGGGACCCACCACTCTTTACCAACTTCTGCCTTTTGCCATCCCTCCCCCCCACCCCCGGTTCCTGCTAACCACTTTTATACTCTGTTGCTATGAGTTCTGTTGTCTTTAAAGATTCCACATATGAGTAAGTGATCCATACAGTTTTTGTCTTTCTCTGTCTAGCTTATTTCACTTAGTTTAATGCCCTCCAATTCCTTTCATGGTATTGAAAATGGCAGGATTTCCTTCTACCTTTGGTTTAAAGGATTTATTTTTATTGTTTTTGACAGACAGATGAGAGAGAGAGAGAGAGAGAGAGAGAGAGAGAGAGAGAGAGAGAGAGAGAGATACAGAGAGAGAAAGACAGAGACGGAGGGAAGGGTGAGGGTCCAGAGCAGTCTCCATAGTTGCATGTCATTAGTTTTCTATATAGTTTCATTCCACAAGTGGGCACAGGGCTGCACAGGACAGAAACCAGGCTGGGAGCCTCCTGTCACAACTCAGCGAGCCAGGGACAAACTGGGGGTCTCCCACATAGGAGGCTCGCTCCGGTGAGAACCAAACTGGGGGCACACCACACCCAGTTCAACATATGGATTCATATGGTCTTGGGCCAGGATTCCATTCTTGGACCCTGGGGCTGCAAGATGGTCACTTAACCCACTGAGCCATCCCGGCTTCCCCTTTCTTCTCCTTTTAAGGCTGAATAATATCTATATATTATCTATAGATATATATGTATTTTCCTCCTTGCTTTACATTTTCTTGATCCATTCATCTGTTGACAGACATATAGGTTGTTTCCGTACCTTGACTATTATTAATAATAGTACAGTGGGCACAGGAGAATAGATGTCTCTTCCAGATAATGATTTAGTTTCCTTTGGATATATACCCAGAAGTGGGATTACTGGATCAGATGGTAATTCAATTTTTAATTTCTTAAAAGCCTTCATACTGTTTTCCATAGTGGCTATACCAGTTTACATTCCCACCAACAGTGTACAAGGGTTCCTTTTTCTCCACATCCTTGCCAGCATTTGTGATCTCTTGTCTATTTGACAATAGCCATCCTAAACAGTGTAAGGTGGTATCTCATTTTGATTTACATTTTCCTGATGATTAGAGATGTTGAGCACCTTTTTATGTACCTGTTTGCCATGTGTACATCTTCTTTAGAAAGATATATACTCTGTCCCATTTTTTAATTAGGTTATTTGGGGTTTTGTGTTTTATTATTATTTTTTTGCTATATAATAGTTTGAGTTTCTTATATATTTTGGATATGAACTTCTTATCAGATAAGTGGATTGCAAAATATTTTCTCTCATCTCATTATTTTGTCAATGGTTTCTTTTGCTGAGCAGATGCTTTATAGTTTAATTTGGTTCCATTTGTTTGTTTTTGCTTTTCTTGCTTTGCTTTTGATGCTTTATCTAGAAAATTATTGCCAAAATTGATATTGAAAAGCTTATCCCTTATGTTTTCTTCAAGGAACTTTTGTGGTTTCAGGTCTTACGTTCAAGTCTTTAAAAAGTTTATTCTGAGTCAATATTTATGTATGTTGTAAGATATGGATCCATTTTCTTTTTTTCACATGGCTATCTAGTTTTCCCACCACTAATTATTGAGGAGACTACCCTTTTCCCATTATATTAATATATTCTTGGCTCCTTTGTCAATAATTAGTTGACCATATATGCATGGGTTTAGTTTTATTCCACTGATCTGTGTGTCTGTTTTTATGCCAATACTATACTGCTTTGATTACCATCATTTTGTACTATGGTTTGAGATCAAGAAATATGATGCATCCAGCTTTGTTCCTTCTTAGTATTGCTTTGACTATTCAGGGTCAAATATGATTTTGTGTGTGTGGCACATTTGAACACTTGTGTTAAGGAGCAGTTTTAGGTCATGGCCACAGAGACATTTTTGTCCAGAGGATGTTACCTTCCAGCCATGAAGCCATATTTGGCCCATTGGCATGTTTATCCCACCCAATAGTCATTTTCAATATCTGAAAGAAATCAAGATATTTCACTTAGAAATCTCAACTTCAAGGTTTCAGGTTTCTCTTGGGGGAAAAAAAAAAGAAAAAGGACAATCTCATATCCCTGGGCCCACCTTTTCCCATAGCATTGGAAATAGAATTGGCAGGAAGTAAAGGCTGCCTTATTAGAAGGGACAGGCCCTGCCCAGCCCACTTCATTCATTTTTCCTATTAATCTAATACCTACAGGCATTTGGGATTTCATAGAACCACCAGCAACCCTTGCCCACTCATTTCACAGGAGGGAAACTGAGGTCTAGAAAGTTACATGACACATTTAAGTTTTCATTAGTTGGCTGCAAAACAAGGACAAGTACCCATGTCTGGTATTTTTCCTACATCCAGTACATTTTCGACTATATGGGCATATGCTATTTTAAGGGCTTGACTGCATTTGCCAGTAAAATCCAGAAGAGGTCTTCATGGCCACCAAAACTTAGGCTAAGTGGAAGAATGAGGGAAGGATGGAGAGAGGGAGTAAGGGAGGAGATAACTTGCTCATTCCTTGCCGATTCTCTTTTCTTACAGACTTTCATATATAAGACCAAGGCAGACCCGCCCTGAAATCTGGTTTTGTGAAACCCAGAAACAGTGCAGAAGCTATTGTGGCTCAGGGAATAATAACAATTCTCTCAAGAGTTGTTCAGCCTTTATAATCAGGACTCCAAAGGAGCAAGCTACTGTTCCAGTATCGCAGGCGACCCAGGAAAAATCCACAAGCATGTTCAGTGGGAGGGCAGGAGGCCAGAGACTTGCTGGTAATGAAAACATTTACTTGATTAAAAACAAAACATCTCTCTAAAAAGACTTAGGTGTCTTTAGAGCTGTACTCTTAAGAATCTGCCGACTATGTGTGGATTTTCTGCTGAGGGAAGAAATAACGATCACGACTCAGATCATTTGTCTTTGTGTCATGGAAAATCCTAGTGGCTGATGGGTGATGCTCACATTTCCAATAATAAAATAAAATAAAATCTGTGTAGGTCTCCAGAAAGAACAGAAATGAGATGTGTGCGTAACACCAGTTTTACATTTTGGCCTAAAGAAAAGAAAATTATAACGTTAACCCACAGGAAAACAAACAAACAAAAACTCCTCCAATGTTATCTAAGCACCTAATTGTTGAAATCTGAAGATATTGGCATTTGTCTCTTTACTTTAAAATGTTTTTTTTGTTTTTTTGTGGGTTTTTTTTTTTTGCTGGGGCTTAAGCAGATGAAACCTTTAGGGGTGGGGGGAATAAAGCAAAACAAGATCAGCATTCACTCCACAGAACTATCAAAATGGCCAGATGTGGAGGGAGAACACTTTCCACCCCCTCCCCTGCGGACAAGTCTGCCTCACAGAGAGGGGGAAGATGGCTGGGGATGTTGTTGCATTGCTTTTGCTCATTCTGATGCACTTCAGGTACCAGGCAGCTGCCGGATGGAGGGTCTTATTTAGTCCTTTCCTGGCTCTGGCCCCAGCCCTTGAGTAGCCCCCCAGTGAAATCACAGTCCTGCTGATTCACTCAGCCCTCGCTGTATGCCAGATATGCATGTGGCCTCGTCACTCTTCACAGCCCTGTGAAGCAGGTATCTTGCCCCCTTTGTCCTCATAAGAAAACAGGTTTTGAGAGGTCAGTCAACTCAGAGCACAGCTGGGCTCAGTCCCTTCATCAGACACTGGGTACACCCCCAATGGCACCAGAGAACGGCTTCTGTAGGTGCCAAGCCTTAACCTGGCTTCTTACCAGCTCCTTTAACACCTGCTGCAATGAAGTCCCCTTGGGGTGTGTTTTCCTATCTCACTCTGTAGCCGGATTTCTCATCCTTGACACTATTGACATTTTGGGCCTGATAATTCTTTGTTGTGGGGGCTGTCCTATGCACTGTAGGCTCTTTTTAGCAGTGTCCCACTTAAATGCCAATAGCAGCGTCTCTTCCTCACTTGTAACAGCCAGAAGATCTCCAGGCATTGCCAAATGTCATATGGGGAAAGGGGAGCAAAAGCAGCCGGAGCCGAGAACCATTTCTCAAGCACTTCTTGGCAATTAAGGCTATAGATTCTGAAGGTAGAAATGCTGGATTTAAGTTGTGATATTGCCACTATAACTGGATGAATAAACCGCTTTAATCCTTTTATCTATAAAGTGGGGATAAAGATCATCCCTGCCTCATTATGTTGCACGAGCATTAATTTAATTACAACAGCAAACTTCTTCATACACATAATCTATGTGTGTAGCATGTAGATGGATGGGGGCTGTGATATGAGGCTGTGGGTTGCTCTGGGCCAGCACCGTGCTAAGCATTTAGCAGACATTACCCCATTTAGTCCATGCAACAACTCTAGAAGAATTCAAGATCATTTCCCTTTTGCTGCCAAGAAGCTGAGACTCAGACACTAAATCTTTACGAACATCCCAAGAATAGGAAAGCAAACAGCCGAGCCAGGATAGTTTTGTCTGACTCCAAAGTCTATCTATTCCAGATCATTCCCATTTCCTCCAAAGAAACCCAAGGAGCAGAAAGATGGGTAGGAGTCTTCAGGGCCCAGATGCACACACCACAGGCTGCCCTCACTTTGCTGGTGAAGAATGGGTAATGATTCACAAATAGAATGCACTTTATTTTGTCTGTTCAGTGTAGGATGGAATCTTCTGAGAAGTTCCTGAGTATCACCCAGGCTGTGATTTGTGGGTAAAAGCTGGGACCGTGGGCTGCAAAGGAAGCCTTAAGAGTAGAGATCACCGAGACTTTCCCACACATTTACTCTACCATGAGTGATGGTCTTACTCAATTTTATAAAAGGCTGTCTTGATTTCCTCACCCATTACAGGAGGCTTTTATTTTTTTACTTTATTTTTTTAATTTTTTTATATTTGTATTGTGAGAGAGAGAGAGAGAGAGAGAGAGAGAGAGAGAGAGAGATACAGAGACAGAGAGAGAACTGAACTGGGGGGAACTCCCCAGTTCAGCATATGGGTCCACACAGGCCGGGGCCGGGATTCGATCCTCGGTCCCCGGGGCTGCAAAGTGAGCGCTTAACCCACTGAGCCATCTCGGCTTCCCCATACAGAAGGCTTTTAAGAGCACAAGTTTGAGAATCAGATACTCAAGATTTGAGCACTTACTAACCCTATGACCTTGTCTGTGCCTCAATTCCCTCATCTGGAAGGTGAAGTGTTTCAATACCTACTTTGAATTCGACCTGAGGATTAAAAAGGTTAATCAATGTAAAGCAGTTAGGACATGGCAGGCACTCAGTATTAATCCTCATTTGCAGGAATCTTTTCAGTTGGAAAACATGTCACCAATAGCTGCTGAAACCAACCATAAAACCCCCCTGTCTATATAATCTTTTACATATTTTCGAAGTATGAGAACAAGTTCTAGCTGATTTTGCCCTCACAGCCATTGTGTAGCCTGACAGTATTACTGTCCTCACTTTAGAGATGTGGGTTACAGAAGGCCACAGTGACTATGTAACTTCCTCAGTCTTAGTGGCTGAGCTGGCCTGAGAGTCCCAGTCCAGCCACCCCAGGGCTTGCTCTGCTCTCTAGAAGGGGCATGAAATTGTCAGACCCCCCCTGGAAGCCAGATGCTAAGTGACAATAGCAGCATTGAAGCAAGAACCATCAAAACAAAGGCATATAATTCTGACAGTCTTTGCCAACCAATCCCCATCATTTCCTGTGTATAGGGCAGCAAAGTGACCAATGATACAGTCCAGGATGTCCCAGACAGATGACATATCAAGAGGTTTTGAGTAAAGATAGAGGATGGGAGAAGAATGGTGGCATAATTCCCCAGACCTGTCTTCTGGGGTCACCAGTGCAATGGTTTTTCTCTGCTCAGCTAGCACTTTTCTTTCCCTGAGAAAAAATGGCCGTTAAACCACTGTGCTCAGCTGACCTGCATCAATAATTTGACTTACCACTCTTTTTTTCTTTTTTTTTTTGAACTGAACTGGAGGCCTCACTGCATTCAGGAAGCACACCCCAGTTCAGCATATGGGTCCACACAGGCCAGGGCTGGGATTCAATCCTAGGTCCCCAGGGCTTCAAAGCGAGCGCTTAACCCGCTGAGCCATCCCGGCTTCCCCATGACTTACCAATCTTGGTGGCATTTACCAGGCCCAGATTCATTCAAGATTCCAGGAACAAAACTGCAGCTTCTTATGTACTAAGGATCCCAGAAGAACACCTTTCAGAAATCCTGTAGGGACCTAATGGGTAATGAATTGCCAATGCTGCAACATCTGATGGGTTGCACCAAAACTCTGAGGGGGTTAGGAGAGAGAAGGAGAGAGCTGAGAAAGAGAAAGAAGTTTCTAATAGCTTAACAATGGATATTATTGCCTTTAGATTCTTTTCTTTATGTATAGGCTTCTGTAGGATGTTTATTAGGGCTCATAAAACATCCAAAGGGGTGATTCAGAGCGATATCACTAACATCTGTTTCTTCTGATGGACACTCTAGGTGTCCTTTGCATATAAATGGACTCATCTTCCCATGAATGTGCTGGTGGTTCACAGTAAATGGTATTTTGGTTGTAGTAAGTGGTGTTCCCATTACCAAATTCAAAACAAAACGAGCCTATCCTGGCCCTGACAGATTTGCACATGGAACCAATCAATCCCCTGAGGCTCCAGTCCTTGTTGCTGCTGGGTGGGTGGCGGGTGAAGGGAGGGTAACAGACCCTGAGTCAGAGTAATCTGCTCTTGAACAGAGGACACGTTCTTAGAGTTTGGACTAGCATCCATGGGGGGTTAACTGGATAAACAGATACAGATGTGGAGGAAGAGCCAGAAATACCCGTATAATTGAGCCTGCTGATTGCAGATTTATTCATTTCCAATGACTAGAGTTGGCTTATGTGTAGAGGTTGCAAGCCTCTTGTCTGAACTCTTTCAGCACATACCTCTTAGAGTGCATGACTCTTCTAAGTCTGTGTCGTAAGGTGTGAACTCCTGTGTGCCGAAGTAGGAATCCAGTATCATGGTGTGGGAGATCGGCTTGACGAAACTCTAAATCTGGCGAATGGCTTTCTTCACCATGTAGTTTGGGAATCCAGCCAGTGTCTCACTATCCATAGGTTAACCTACTTCCCAAATTCTCTGCCTCTGTACCTTAAGGAGACACCTTCCTTTGTTAGGTCCCCCTGGGCCTGCTCATGACCACAACTCATTGGCAATGATAATGCATGCTTGTGTCTTTTACTGAAGTGGGCCATCAGCTCATGTTATGTGCTAGGAGCCTTTGTTCAGCCAGGGCAACGAAAATAGGATATAAACAGGGCTAATCTATTTTGTAAATGAAAATAAGTAATTGGGAGGAAACTGACCATGACTGGGCACATGTCACGACTGTGTCTCATGCAGAGACAGCAGCTCCTGTTTTATTAGGGTGCAGTTGGAGATGGAACAATTCCCTAACACCCTGCAATGAATGTGAGGGAAAGACAGACTGGCGCTCTCAGGACAGTACCATCTCAGGAATAGCAGAGACTGCAAACTCAAGGGTGGAGACACATGAGCCCATTGGCCACAGGCCAGGCTGTCCCCAAACTGAGCAAGTAGGGACTAGGCCCCCTCTGCAGCATTCCTGCCTGCGGCAGAGAGAATTGGAATTGCAGAGCAGAGCTGGAAGAACACAGGAGAGGAAGCACACATTTGAGCGACTGAGTTTAATGAATCCTGTTCCCCTGGTCACCAGGCGCTGAAATGGTCCTCCAGAGAAATCCACATACTGGTTCTCTCCGAAATGCTTACAGGCGGTCATTTTCCTTTTCCAAAGTCATTTCCCGTTGAGTCAAGTAAAGGCAATTTCAGATGTCCTTTCCTTGCTCAGATACTAGAGGTCTGTGATTCACTTTTCTCCGCATTTGATTTAGGTACAGCAAGCAGTACCCAGGCTGGCTTTTGTTTTGTTTTGTTTTGGAGACAAGAGATCTCTTTGCTTTACTGTCCCCTGAAAAGGTGTATTGGAGCATCACACTCAAGCACTGGAACCAGCTGCCTCCCAGCCCCTGTAACTGCAGGAAGTGGGAAGGGACACTCACTATTCCCCATAGAACATTCCAGAGTCCCCATTCTCTGGGCGTGGAGATACACCCCCCCCCACCCCCACACACACAGGCACGCCAGCTCGATCCAGCCACAACTTCCCTGTCACCAGTACAGAAGGCCCCAGTGACAAATAGATGCTGCGGTGGGATTTGTTTTCCTTTTCTTTTTCCTCTTTCCCTCCCCCTACCAAGCCTTTTTTTCCCAGTCTTGGCATAAAATGGTCAAATAATGTTCTACTGCAGAATTCAATTTCACAGTTCAGTTAGGTCCTTGATTACACTGCCAAATTCAGATTAATGTGCATTTAACTTACATGGATCAGGGGAATTCTGGCTGACAGCCAGCTGTAATCGGAGCAATTGAGAGCTGTGTGGAGTTTGATGCCCTGTCCACCCTAGTGCACCGCTGGTGAAATTGATTGATTAAATGAATTCATTGCTATAATGATTTATAATTTTGATACATCGCAAGCCTGTGTCTGACCCTATCCTTGGAGACGTGCACATTATGGAAGAGTAGTCTGGCAGAGTTGTTAACTGGGGATTATTCATTCCCATATAATACAACCTTGTGTTTTGGTGTTTTTTACCTTCTTATTTTTCCAATTAGGTTTGGATAGAGACATGAAAAAGCACATTTAAGAATTAATTTATATGGTACACTAAAAGGCATCAGGAAACTAAAAAATAAATGTTTGTTATTAATCATGTCAAAGAAGGAAACCAAGACTGCTTGCCTGTTCTTTCAGTATTTTTAGTTTCCTGTGGAGAGGGTTCCTTCTCAGAATGCATCCAATTTTCAATGACAATTAGTGGCCTTGGAGCAGCAGCTAAGCAGTTTACTGCCTGGGTGATAATGTGCAAAATGATCCAGTTTTCTCTTACATCTTGACACATGGAAATTCCCCTTAAAAGTATGCAGACTAGGGTCTCATTTCTTATGAAGTTACTTTTTCTCAAAATCACAGCAATGTTCTCTTCCGTGGTGTGAGGCAAAGCCGCTGGTCTCTTGTTTTTGTCTCCTGTATAGCATCTTCCCACCCCTGTTCCTCTTTTGGAGTCTCCACAAGAGGCTCTTTGAAAATAAAGTGCATGCTTTGGACCTTATGGGAATGGTTTGGGGCATGGGTGGTGGGGAGGTACGTTGGATTTACCTGTTAAATATCTACCTTTTACTCATCTAATACCCCTGCATTGCAGTTTTCCTAAATGATTAATCTCTATATCGCTCTCAAGATGCTAGAGGCCCACTTGTGTGGACTCCCTATGGACTCCTGTTTCTCTAGAATATATTTGTAAATCAGGTGTAGAAAAGGTTACATAGTTCAAGCTTTACTCCTTTTGGAGTCTTTTTATTTATTTATTTATTTTTACATGCATTGAACATGTGTGTATTTACCAAAAAGTATATATGGACATATTCATCATTTATGTCTCACTCATTTCCAAGTAGAGGATATCCTGGAGAAGATGACTTAGAGTAGGACCATTAAATAATTATAATGGTTTAAGTGCCACTTACGAGGGCCCAGAATCCCTCTTATAGAAGAAAGCTCCGGTTTGCTTTCTTGGAAGAACCCACAGAAGACAAGAGTGAGCCTTGCAGTTAAACGCAAAGTTCTGCTCTGGCCAAAGCGAGACTGAACATGAAGAATTATGTACATAGATGAACAGCTCATTTTGCTATGATGGTCATTCCTTTTTGTATATATTGAGCTGATTTCCCTAAGCCCAGTGTGTTTTAAACAACAACAACAAAAACCACTTACTAAATTTTTCTTTCAGCTTTCTTCTCCAGAAGTTACATCTATCATTCTTCTGGCCCAGTTCTTGGGTTCTGCTCCAGGCTGCTCAGACACCGGGACCCCCGTGAACACCCTTATCAGGCTTTAGTTAGCTCTATAGGTGTCAGTGTGCACTTTGGCAACCTCTGGCTTGTCCCTGTCCACCTTAGTGTCATTGATGGATATCTCTAAGAACATATCAAGTCCTGAGGTAACAGTCTGAGTTTGAATCCTCATGCGACTCCTTAGCTTGGAGACCTTCGCCTGACCTACTTAACCCTACTGTGCCTTGGTTTTCTTATCTGGAAAATGGAACAATTATGGGGCCTATCTCGTTGTGTAACTTGAGGTTTAAATGCAGCCATGTGCATAAAGTGCTCAGACCACCCCTGGCACGTAGAAAGCCCTCAGCAAATGTCACGTATCATCATGGACATCAGTATAATGTTATCTCTCCTGCAAGGCTAGATTTCCAACAGCATAGTTGGCTAATGGAAGAGGCTCAGTAAAAGGTCCCTGAGTTTTATTTAAAAAAGAGTGTCCAACCTTGCATATGCAGACCAGGGAGGTGACAGCTAATGGTAGAAATGCCAGCACTGGCAAGAAAGCAGGACTACGGTGCCAGGTATTGTCAGTTGGGACATTTATCTGGATGCCCTCCTACTGGAATGAGGGACTGACCTGAGCAAAACTGTGTAATTTTCTTGGGACTGTAGGGTCACTTGTCTTGGATTAGTTGGGGGCAGTTTCACCTCCCTGCACCTCAGTTTTATCAACATTAAAATGGAATACATTGACCACTGCTTGACTCTCAGAATGAAAAAGGATGAAGCTGTTCACAAATGGGCAAGCCAGTGATACTCATCATCATGACCCCAATGCGTCATCAAGACCCAACTGAGGGCCATGGGTCAGTGACATGGTGGCCCCAAACAGGATCACTCATGCATTTCTCCTTCACAAAGTCAGCTACAGTATTTGTCCACCATCTTCTCCTTGAGTGGACAGAAAGCCGAAGGGAAGACTACATGTTTCCTCACTCGAGGCTCCCAGTTGACCATCCTTTGATGAGTACACCTTGAGTTTGGTTCCAAAAATTGTCTCTGTGATACTAGTTGCTCCTCATCCATGATTTTTAAAGAGTCTGCACCTTTTCCCAGCAGACATGAAAACAATAGCAGTGTTTTATCTCAAAGACCTAATTTCAAAGCTCCCAGCAAACAACTCAGTATTCTGTCTGGAATTTGTCCTGTTTGTGCAGGCAAATGTCTTCTTCTTTATGTCACAGGCCAGCTGTGAAGCCTCGCCTCTGGTTATGCTGCTGATAGTCAGTAAAGAGGAAAAGAAGCCTAATGCTGTGTGGAGTAGCCTTTGCGATCCCTACAGAATACAGCTATTTTTAAATTTTATTTTATTTCTAATATATCTTCAAAAATCAGTTATCCAAACTTGTGGGGAATGAATTCAATTTTGCTTGAAGTACAGGTACAAATCCTCCAAGGGAGACCCTGGGAGATAATGACACATGATGGCTCCTAGTGTAGACTTTCAAAAATTAAAGTCATAAATCCCACTTCCACTCACTTGCGGGCCTTGTGACTAGCTCGTCTGGAGCTTGGTTTAAAGCAAGCTTGTCCAACTCACAGCCACATGCAGCCCACGATGGCTTTGAATGTGGCCCAAAACAAATTCATAATAAACTTTCTTAAAACGTTATGAGATTTTTTTTACTTTTTTTTTTAATTGTTTTTGACAGAGAGAGAGAGAGAGATACAGAGACAGAGAGAGAAATGAACAGGGGGCACTCCCCAGTTCAGCACATGGGTCCGCACGGGCCGGGGCCGGGATTCGATCCTCGGTCCCCAGCGCTACAAAGTGAGCGCTCAACCCACTGAGCCATCCCGACTTCCCCCATGAGATTTTTTTGCAACCTATTTTCTTTAGTTCATCAGTTATCGTTAGTGTGAATATATTGTAGGTGTGGCCCAAGACAATTATTCTTCTTCCAATGTGGCCCAGGCAAGCCAAAAGATTGTGCACCCCTGGTTTAAAGGAAGAACCCAGTTGTATAGTTTACACTGACATTTTACTCCACTTACTCCCATCACATACGTATACCAGTTTCTCTTGTGTGTGGCCCAAATCTAGGGTCTTAGAAAGAATCTGCTTGATTTTGAACATAGCATTTTAATTATAATGCAATGTACCATATATTATAATTACATAATCACCTTGTCTGATTGTTTTGAGGATTCATGTATAGGAATATATATGCCACTGGCTCATTTCCTATCTTCAGTATACAATATGTGGTTACTATTTATTTTCTCTTTCATTCCCACCACTGTGCTGAGCACTTTATATAATAATACCACCACCTAGAATGTATTGGACAGTCATTGTACGAGTCCTCTGCTGTATATTCAATCCTTTAGTGTTTACAATGACCTAAGGAAGTAGGTATTATTTTTATTACTCCCAGTTTACAGATAAGAATTCTGCTGCACAGGAAGTTTAAAATAATTTACCCAGTGTCACAACTTATGAACGGTGGAGAAAGATTTTGAACCCAGAGTCTGCTTTTTTAAATACCACATTGCCAAAGTTAAGCCTCATAAAGCCCCACAAGAGAGGTGTCATGATCCCCATTTTACAGATAAGGACCCTGAGGTTCAGAGAGGCTGAGTGATTTGACTAAAGCCACCAGAGTCAGAATTGAACCCTGAAGTCTTTATTGTCTGCAATCAGGACAGGGCCCAGGCTCAGCAACTGCCCTGGTCCCTGCTGCATGGGGGAGGCTGTATGAGTCATAACCTCACCTGACTGAGGTGTTCTCCAGGCCGGGAAGGGGCAGCACTGTCATGTGAGAGTCAATGAACTGTGCAGAACTGACAACAGTGCCATGGCAGCAGTTTTAAGGAGCCTACTGTGTGCAGATCTAGCTCTCTGACATGTGGGATAGGCTTCTAGTCATGCTATGTGATGGAGCCAGAAAATGGGACACCCATTTTCTTCCAGATGACCACCAGGCTACCACATCAATCAACAACACTCCCCATCTGACTTCACTTCTCAGAAGCATTTGATGTGTTCATTCCTTCTTCCTTCTCAAAAAACACTTTGCTCTCCAGATTCTAAAGTACCCTAGTCCCTTAGTTTCTTTCCTATGTCACTGGATGCTCCTTTTTTGCAAGATCCCTCTGCTCTTTCTGGCCTCTAAATGTTTGAGTCTTTGCACCCTCTCTTACACATTCAACATCATGGCTATAATAGCAACTAAATACTGACCAGCTTCATGCCCTTAGCCTCAAGCCTTCCCTAGACTCAGAGTATGTCTTAAGTTGCCTAAGTGACATCTCCACATTGTTCCTTCATAATTCTCTCAAACTTAACATAACCCTAACAGAACTCTTGTTTCCTCCCATGTATTAGTTACCTGTTGCTGTGTAACAAATTGTCCCAAAATTTAATGGCTTAGAACAACAATGCACACTTATTATCTCACACAGTTTCTGGGCATCAGGTCTCTGTGTCTAGCTCAGTTGGGTGCTTCTGGCCTTGAGTCTCCCATGGGGTTGCCATCATCTGAGAGCTTTGTTAGGGCCAGAGGATGACTTCCAAGATGGCTTACCTGGCTACTGGAAGAAGGCCCAGTGTCTAGCTAGCTTCTGGAAGGAGGCCTTGCCACTTGGGCCTCTCTGTGGGATTCTTGAATGTTCTCATGACATGGCACTGGGGCAATCCACAGCAAGCAATCCAAGATAGAAGGCAAAGAAGCCACATTGTGTTTTGTGGCCTCAGAAGGCCCTTACTCTCATTTCCATTGTATGCGTTTGCTCATGCAGATCCACCTGATACAATGGAAACTGATGACCATACTCCACAAACCTGCTCCTGGCCCTGTGCTCCTCCCATCATTAAATGGCCTGTTGCTCAGGTCGAAATCCTGGAAGTCATCTCTGGGTCTTCTCTCTCGGATGGTAATCAAATCCATTAGCAAACCCTGTCAGCTCTCTCTTCAGACCCTACCCTGGGTCCCACCATCTCTCAGCACATCTACAACACCCACACTGATCTCAGCCCACACTGCCCACCCTCAGCTCACTGGCATCCCTGTTTCTACTCTCACCAATGTCTCTTCTCCAGCAACCAGAGTCAAGACCATGTCGTTCCTCTCCACCCAGAACCTCCCTCAGAGTGGCAGCCAGCATCCTTGCCACAGTCCTTCTGGTCTGGCTCTTTGCTGCTTCTCTTTCCATCTCTCCAAACTGCCTTCTTCTCCACTCAAGAACCTCCATGCTGTTCCATACGCCTCTCTGCCCTCAGAACAGACAGGTGCTGCTCCCTCCACCTGGGCCACTCTTCCCCACACAGTCAGGGGGCTTGATCTCTCCCTTCAGCCAGGTTTCTGCTTTAAGGGCACCCCCTCAGGGCAGAAAGCACTCATTGCTTTGAGGTCCAACATGGCACTTCATGACTCTCAACCCCTTTACGCTGCTTTATTTTCTTCATATCATTTGACTACCGGGCCACACACTGTATATTTATTGTTTTTTTTATGTATCATCTGTCTCGTTTTTAGACTGTAAATTCCAGTAGAGCAGAGATGCTACTTTTATTGTATTTATATATTGTATAATAGTTGCTCAAATACTAATTTGTGGATTAAATGAATTAATTAATTTAATACCTGGAAGCAATCAATTCATCCAGAACAGTGCCTCCCAATAGAACTTTCTGCAGTGTCAGAAAAGTTCTATATCTGTGCTATCTGATGTGACTGAGAAAAAAAAGATGCTTAAAATGTGGCTAATATATATGACTGAGGAACTGAATTTTTTATTTTAATTTTATTTACTATTTATCAAATGTAATTAAATATCCACATGTGGTCAGTATCCACCGTATTATAATAGATCTAGATCGTTGGGGTGGGTGGGGTGGGGAGGGAACATGTGTTATTCCATCCCAGTAGAGTGGTAGTCACTTCCTGTGGCACTATGTTAAGAAGGATTCTGAGGTCCAATCCAAAAACGTTTTTTGAGCACCTTCTGTGTATCTGGCACTGTGTTGTCATCAGGATCTTTTGTTGTTGTTTTTTTTATTTTAAATATTTAATTGTTTCTGATAGAGACAGAGAGAGACAGAGAGATACAGAGAGAAGGGGGAAGGCCCAGAGCAGTCTCTATAGTTGTACGTCACCAGTTTTCAACATGGTTTTGTTCCACACAGGTGGGCAGGGGCCGAGCAGGGCAGGAACCAGGCCAGGGGCTCCCACATGGGAGGCACACCCCCTCAAGCCGGGGGCCGAACTGGGGGCCTCCCAAATGGGAAGCTTATTTTGGCAAGACCCAAACTGTGGGCCTCCTGCATGGGAAGCACACCCCAGTTCAGCATATGGGTTCACATGGGCCTAGGTGGGATTTGACCCTCAGTTTCTGGGGCTGCAAATTGAGCACTTAACCCACTGAGCCATCCCGGCTTCCCTGTCATCAGGATCTTACACAAGAGTTTGTTGACTGATTAGTTCTTTCTACCCTGGGCCATATGATGTGGTATAGTCACCATCCCTGATCTCAGTTATTCCAGGGGTGGCCAGAGCTTCCTCCCGATCCCCTTTAAAAGGTAATTGCTGGAACCTGCGCCTAGTGTCACATAAGCCTCTCAGTGACTTCCCTGGCCCTGCTCTGGCTGCCCTTCCCATTCTCCTATAAGTTCCCTCAACTCACTCTTCAAATCAGAGTGGAATGTTCTTTGCTGGAGTCCTATTGGGGGCTGACAAAATTTCCCTTTCATACACAACCCCCTGCAAAATTTAGTTACTCTTAATTATATTTGTACTTATTTGATAAGAACACTGCATCTGTGTATCTTATTCTTTTACAGTAGTTCCCCCTTATCTGGGGTTTCATTCTCTGCAGTTTCTTTCAGTTAACCTGTAGTCAACCAAGGTCTGAAAATATTAAATGATAAATTCCAGAAATAAACAATTCATAAGTTTTAAATTGCACTGTCTTCTGACTAGGGTGAAGAAATATCACACTTCCCCATTCCATCCCACCTAGGACATGAATCATCCCTCTCTCCCCCGTATCCACGCTGAATACGCTCCCCACCCTTAATCATTTAGTAGTCTGCACATTGACTTGCTGGTGGACTGGCTTTGGCATTCAGATGTAACATGTGAATGTTCTCCATCCTTGTTTGTCTTCCCAGGTGGATTATGATCGAGCACAGATGGTCCTCAGCCCTCCACTGTCAGGGTCAGACACCTACCCCAGGGGCCCCACCAAACTACCTCAAAGTCATAGCAAAGCAGGCTATTCCTCCAGCAGCCACCAGTACCCATCTGGGTACCACAAAGCCACCCTGTACCACCACCCCTCCCTACAGACCAGCTCACAGTACATCTCTACAGCGTCCTACCTGAGCTCTCTCAGCATCTCATCCAGCACCTACCCCCCACCCAGCTGGGGCTCCTCCTCAGACCAGCAGCCCTCCAGGGTGTCCCATGAACAGTTTCGGGCTGCCCTGCAGCTGGTGGTCAGCCCAGGAGATCCCAGGGAATACTTGGACAACTTTATCAAAATCGGAGAAGGGTCGACTGGCATTGTGTGCATCGCAACTGAGAAACACACAGGGAAACAAGTTGCAGTGAAGAAAATGGACCTCCGGAAGCAGCAGAGACGAGAATTGCTTTTCAATGAGGTAGATGGTTTGTTCGGATCACCCTTTCTTCCTATATAGCATTTACTTCCCATTTCAAAAAGAACACAATTGCATTTTAAGACATTAGAAAACAGTGAAAAATAGCATCCCCCACAATCCTTCCTTTTGGTCTTTTTCTGTGCTACCTTTATGAGATACGTGTATCAGCCACTGTGCTAAGCATTGATCCGGTTTGATTCTCGTAACTTTATAAGACAGAAAGCTGCTATCACCGTAGCAACAAGAAAGCCTGGACTCAGCTAGGTTAAGTGACTAGCCCAAGGTTATACATCAGGTTAATGGCCGAGGTGGGATTTTAATTCTAGCAGATTCCAAAGCATCATGTTACATTGTCTATGTGGGTATATATACATTTTACACACTTTGATACCATATATAACCTTTGTAGCCATTTTTTTTTTATTATGATAATCCCAGATCAGTTTACCAATAGGCTATCACTCTTTAGGCACTTTAATATATTTTTCCTCATCATAGAAATAATAAATTCTTCCTGCAGAACATATGGAAAATATTTTTTAAATGTCTCATAATCCCACAACCAAGAAATAGTCTATATCAATATTTCAGTATTTCCTTTCTATATATTTTCTGCTTAGAGAAATGATATATAGTATTTTTTTATTGCTAAATTTATTGGGGTGACATTGGTTGATAACAATTACATCGGTTCCAGGTATACAGTTCTATATTACATTGTCTATACATTGCATTATGTGCTCACCACCCAAAGTCAGCTCTTTTTTCATCATATATTTGATGCCCCCTCCCTACTCCCTCTCAAACCCCACCCCCACACCCCCTCTCGCCTCTCTCTGCTGGAATCCCTTTGAGGGCTGACAAAATTTCCCTTTCATATACAACCCCCAGAAAGTTTGAACCAATTTGGACCTCAGCACCCTGTTTCTAGCATTGTATGCTATCATGTTATCTCTGTTAATCTGATCAACATGAATAAATCTTACTGCTTTAATTAACATTATCAGTGAAGTTGAACCTGTTTTTAAATGCGTATAGGCCATTTTTATTTATCCATTGAGTTGTGTGGCCTTTGCACAGTTTTCAGTAGGTGGTAGCATTTGTCTTATTGATTTGTAAGACCTCTTGATATATTAAAGAATTAGCCCTTTCCTATATTTGTTGCACCTATTTTTCCACTTTCTCATTTTGCCTTTAAACTTGCTTTTCACTTAAGAGTTCTTAAATGCACATAGGTGGGAAAACATGAGTACCTATGTCCAATGACAGAACATTTTGGAGTGTTTATGGGGTCTTGGAGAGAAAGATGAACTTTTGTAGATGAAAAATCCAAGTCTTAAAGATACCAAGTCAGGATTGTAATGTTAAATAATGTCAGTCTGTGGCAAAGGTTGTACCACCCACATCTAGCTCCCAGAGCACTAAACAGACGCTGTAGAAAGGCCATCAACAGTGACTTTGGATGCTATTCCATGGTGGCTCATGTGAAGCCACTAGTGGCCTCACATATCTTCAGCCACCAAAAATGTTCATTTCTTCCCCATGCTGTGAACCTCAGAGAGCACATGTAAAAGAGCTTTAGTCCATGATGCCTGATTTCTGGAACATATTTCCAAACCACAGTGCCAGAACCGAGAGGGCAAATATAATTTGAATAAACCACTTTATAATTTATTATTTAACACTAATTCCAAAAGTGTCACGAGAAGCAGCCACAGGGCAGCAGTTACTGGAGAAAGCTTCCAGGTATTGCTGCCCTGTGGCTGCTTCTCGTGACATTTTTTTGGAATGTAAGCAGATCAAGGAAGCCTTTTTATGCCTAAGTCACATTTATCTTTACCTTCAAGACCCATCCTCTGTATTCAGCCCAAACCTCTCCAGACTCAACTCGGAACTTAAGTTGGTCTCATGTGGTCCCACCCCTATTAACTGTTTGCTTCATTCACTTGTGGGACTCATTTACCATTCATTCACTTACCCTGAGTTGGAGCACCTATATCAGGTCAACCAAAGGTAGAGTATGGACAGTGCATTGTGAAGGAGATTCTTAGGGACGTCTTATCACATCTCCCCACAGCAGTCAACTAAACTCCCCCTTGTGGATGCAAACTTTGCCATGGTTCTGCCTGCTCTCACTCCTTATTCTCCCCACCCTCTCCAAGGTCTGGTTGACCTGCCATTTTCTCTAAATTTAAGAACTTGATTCCGTTTGTTTCTACTCGCTACTCTCAGTGCTGTCTTTTCTGTCTATAGTAGACATCTGAATAAATTCCCCCAAATCAACACCTCTCAATCATTTGTAATCACAGCACTACTGTCACCCCCAGAAAACAGAAAGCCAAATCTTAGTGTCACAAGTCTAAACATATCTTTCCATTTGCTCAGGTTGTGATAATGCGAGATTACCACCATGACAACGTGGTTGACATGTACAACAGCTACCTTGTCAGTGATGAACTCTGGGTGGTCATGGAATTTCTAGAAGGCGGTGCCTTGACAGACATTGTTACTCATACCAGGTAAGTTTCTTTATTATACTGACGAATCATTCAAGGTATTTATTATTCTCCTTCAGAGTGAGGCCTCACTATCTTTATGAACTCTTCATATTATAAATTGTAAGCACTTTGAAGTCAGGGGCCATGATGACCTTTTTTCTTTATATTCCCCAAGTACCTACTATAATATCATATATGTATAGTTCATTCATTCAATGCACATCCTTCCTGCCATCCAGAAACTCATTAAGACTCACTAAATTTTAAATCAGCAAGTTGCTGAACATGAAATTTTGGTGATAAATAGAATTTTCCATTTCTACGTTTTAAAATTAAGTTTTATTCTACCAAGTGGCCATGTCATTGCTGTTGTAGATACCACCAAAGGTCACTGGAGAAGGCAGGGGGAGGCGGAAGATCAGTCAAAATTTATGTCATAATAACAAACTTACATAATAGAGATAAATCTTTCAATTCTATTTTTAAATAGTCTTGCAAGTAACAATGGTTAATTCCCATTGTTGTCTCAGCTGCTTGCTTCCCTGATGTGTCAGTGATGGTCATGTCATTGAGTGTTTATCAGTCACCTTTTATGTGCCAGGCTATTTCTTAAGTGCTGGAGATATAAAAGACATAAATGAGTAAGGCTCAGAAACACTCCCTCAAGGAAGTCACAGATTAGAAAGAAATACATTATAATACCTGTGCAGAAGGAGAAAGATGTTTATAAGGAGCATAGAAGAACATCCAAACTTCTCTATCAAAGAGAGGTCAGGAAGATTTCCAATATAAGGTAATCCCTGAAATGGGTTTCGTGAAGTGAATAGGAGTTTACTAAGACAGAAAGTGGGAGGAAAAGGCATTAAAGGCAGAGGAAACAGTACATGCTAAAATAGTGCTTCTCAGGGTTTAATATACATATAGAGCACCTGTGGATCTTATTAACAATACAGATTCTGATTCAATAAAGAGGAACATAATTTATACTCTGCATTCGAACAAGTTCCCAGGCAATGTGAAAGCTATTAGTTCACGAACCACATTTGGTAAAGCAATGTTGTAAGGAACAGACATATCGAATATTACATTTGGATAACTTAAATTTGTTCTAGCTGGTAAATAAAATGCCCAAGAGTTAAGAGAGGATTGTCAGGAGAGAGAGGCATTGAGTAATAGCTGATGTCGCTGGAATGGCTCCCAAACATTAGTAAATTCAATGAATACTAATTGGGAGAATAGAAAGAAGCAAGAAAAGGTTGGGAAACCCCGTGAGGAATAGAACAGGCTGCTGTTTCCCCACTAAAATGAGGCAAAGTTTCAATCATGATCTCGTATAGCTCTCAGCCTGCAAGAGACCATTTAAAAACAGAAGGACACTGAACGTTTACCACCAGCATTTGAGTGAGCTAGTAAGACTCCTCGCCTACCCCCAAAATGCATGAAGTCAACTTAATTTGTAGAAATAAATATACCAAAGCAACCTAAGAACAAGAAAAGTATAACTTACATATAAAATATTTAATAAAACTATGTTCAAGAGAGGTTTTTTTTGTTTGTCTGTCTGTTTGCTTTGGGAGAGCTTCAGATAACTGCAAATCTCTCTAGGGTTTGCCCTTTGTATAGGTTCTTTTTAATCCCTGTTTTGTACCAGATGAATAAGGCTCAGATACATTTCCTCAGGGACATCACAGATTAGAAATACCATATTTTTCTATGTATAAGATGATATTTTTGTCTAAAATTGTTAGAACAAAAATTGGAAGCAGTCTTAAACACGGGAGTCACCCATGTATTGAATTCTTGTTGTTGGGTTTAAAAAGTAAGAGTCACCTTATACAGGGGAAGTGTCTTGTACACGAAAAAATACGGTGATTCCATGATAACATCTGAGCAACCCTGAGCAGGTCACCTGACTTCAATCACCTCTGAAACCAGAAATACCTTCTTTGGAGGGGTGCAGCCATGAAATGTGGGCGCTTATAGCCAGTGCTATTCTTGCTTTATTTATTCCTGTAGTGCGTTATTAAAATATCATTTATCCACATTTAGTTATTAGTAACTGACTAGGTTCAATTTCCTTCTTGACAGAAGGACCTAGAGCAGCAGAAGTGTCCTGCTCCAGGAGGAGGGAGGAGGAAGGCTAGTGAGAGCCAAGGCACATCCCAGAGGGGACTCAGAGATCCAAGGTCCACTTGGACTGAGTGGAGCCTTGAAGACAGCCATCATTGTCCCCTTCACCAAGATGAGGAGAAAGAGACCTGAGGAAATTAAAAGACTTCCTCAAGGTCACCTAGCAGCCACCCATGGAACTTTGGTGCTATTTGTTGCACTCTCTCTGTAGGACCGTGGAGGTTGGTCAATACCTAAGGAATTACCTGTAAGAATACAAGGAAGTATGTTTGCATTAATGACCCAAAGGCCAGCACATGGAGATCTCTTTCCTTTGGCTTGTATTTGGCCACTTTCATCCTCAGTGCCAGGCCTTAGGTTCTGGGAATCAGACCCCAAAGACATCTTCTTCCTTGCCTGTAGATTTTCCAGTCACAGGGTAGAGAGCGTTGACTGGTTCATTAGAACTCCTGGGAGCTAGCTGCCTGCCTTGATCATTTCCAAGATGTTCTTAAAACTGTCCTTGCTCCTTAAATGTCATTTCTTTTCTAGAATGAATGAAGAACAGATAGCTACCGTGTGTCTGTCGGTTCTAAGAGCTCTTTCCTATCTTCATGATCAAGGCGTGATTCACAGGGACATAAAGAGTGACTCCATCCTCCTGACAAGCGATGGTCGGGTAAGATTTTCATGTTTGGCCCCTCCATGGTTTACCTTGTCCCTTCGCCTGTCATGGGCGTTGTCCTCCTAAAAACACTTTCTCACCCACTAACTAATTTTTTTATTACAAGTCACCCACTGCCCTTCCCAGAAGGCTTACAAAAAGGAAATTATGGTCCTTTGTGTCATCCTATTAGTCAGAATGATCTGTAACTTCAATTTGATGGATGATGTTCTGCCTTAACGAGGGTAGGAAGCAATAGAAACTATGAAAATTTCTTTTTTTATTTTTTCTGCCATGTTCTTCTTTTTGTTGGAGAAGATGACTTTCTCTAGGACTTTTTCCACCCTATTCATGTGATGATGTATGTCTGCAGTATCTCTCCGGATCCTTGCAGGGAACAGATGACAAATTCTGGTGAGCAATTTGAGGAGAGTTTTAAGGAGGTGTGGGCAGACGTAGATAAGTCATAAGGACTGCATGAGGATTTGTGTGGCACTCAGGAAGGGGGCACCACTCTTACTACCTGGTGCCTAAAGCCATGAGATGGGGAACTGGTTACTTATACCTACCTGGGTGTTGTTGTATGGAGAGGGCTGCATGTCAGGAACTCTGGTCTTTGGTGAAAGCAAGACCACAGTGGATCTGCAAGATGGTAGCTGGGAAATAAACACCCCAACCTCACTCTGTTCCTTCCTTCCAGTCTTCTGTCAGTGTTCCCCTTTGGATGAACCCGATCAGAAGCCATCAGTGTAGACAACACTGGTTGGCCTCCCAGGGTTCGGAGAAGTGAGAAGAATAGGTCTAGAAGGACAAACAGAACATATACAGCACACTAGCATATCTCCAGGCCCAGATTTCTGCATTTGCCACCACTGCAACTTACTCAAGGGATTTTGTTGACACTCATCAGCCACACCAGTGTACAAAACAACATAGACTACAACAGCCATGGAAAGAATGGGTTGACATTCCAAACAGAGTTGAGTTAGATGGAAGTGGTTCAAAGCATAGAATTTTCACTGCATGGCCCTTTTAACCTCCCTGAAACTCCCATCAGAGGCAATAGCCCTGGGAGGCAGGGAGCCAGCTGTCCCTTTGAAGGACCTGTCAGTTACCACCCAAGCAACCTCAGCCATACAGAAAATATTCATGTCGCATCAGAATTTGCTTCGTGATGATCAGAGGACAGCCAAGAAAAAAACTGCCCAACCACTTTGACTTTTCTTCTTTTGTTTTATAAAGATTGTCAATTTTATTACAGAGAAGTCAGGAAAATATAAAAGATTAAGATCACCCTAATTGCATTTTTCACTCTTTCCGTATTTTCATATATGTGTCTACATAATTTGCAATTTGGTATTACATTATAATAAGCAGTTTGCAGTCATGCTTTTTGCTTTGCTCCGCTTGAATTTTTTTTAAAGATGGTGTGGGAGGAAACAGTTTGTTTTTGCTAAATAACAAACCACTCTATACTCAGTGGCTTAAAATGACGATCTTTTCTTTGCTCATGATTCTGAGTCAGCAAATGAGCAGGACTCAGCTGGGACAGCTCATCTCCACTCCATGGGGCATCAGCTGAGCTCACCCTTGCATTTGTGGTCAGCTTGCAATTGATGGCCTCACTCGTTTGCCTGACGCTTGGCTGGGCCTCAGCCCGGCCAGGGGAGGTAACTGGGCCACGTGTCACTCATCTCCCAGCAGACTAGCCCAGGCTTATTCAAGAGCAGAAAGAGAGACAAGCCTCAGTGCACATGCCCTGTTGAACCATTGGCATATATCACGTTTACCAATGTCCCTTTGGCTAAAGTAAGTCACACAGTCAAGCCTAGATATCAGGAGTAAGGAACTAGACCTCACCTCTTGATGAGAGAAGATGCAAAGCCTCACAGAGAAGGGATGTGGATACAGACAGGGACAGGATATGTGGCCATTTTTGCATGATCTCCCATAGAGAGGGGAACTATAGGAAAAGAGCGGGAACTGCCCCCGGTCCTGACTCAGGAAAGCACTGGGTGAGGCCCCAGGACCCCAGAACACAATCTGCAAAGTGTTGAACTGGTCCACAAATTGGCTCGGGGGTCTGGTGCTTGCAGAAAAAAACAAAGCAGGACAGTTTCAAGCCAGGTTTTCTTTCTGTTTCTAGAGACTGATGGTGATGAAGGCTTTCTTGCTATATGTACGTGTCAGATGTCAAAATCAGACGTGAGACTAAGATAATAATTCATTGTTTAATCAGCTTACTTAAAGATCTCTCCTCCCAATGTGTGAACATTTATTAAATCCGTCTGCATCATTCTCTAGGACAGAAGCTACATTTCAAACATTTCCTGCATTTCCATGTTCCCAACAGGGAGCTCACAGGGACGGGTGCCTTGGAAGTTCTTTTATTACTGGTTTGTTCAGTTACTTATTCAGTAGCTATTAGCTGAATGTCTGTTGTGTCAGAGATGGTTCAAAGTCCTAAGGATAAACAAAGCAAAATCACTAAATTAAGCTTATTAGAAGCTTGGAGGTATGATAATAAACAGATAAATACAGAAATAAAATCACCACCAGGCAGGTGGTGATAAGTACTATGTTTGCTATAGTTAATTTAAGCAGGGTGTGGTGGGTAGAGAGTGGTGGGGGGCTGAGTGGGGTGCACTGTTACAGAGGCCAGTTAGAGGCCCCACTTTCTGAAGTGAGGACATTACAGCAGAGACAGGTGGGGTGATAGAGCCTGCAGCTGTCAGGGATGAGAGTGTCCCAGGAAGATCAGGTGGATGCTGAGGGGACCCTGTGGCTCTTGGCCAGAATGTGCCATTCACATCTCAGAACAATGCACCACATCGACTCCAACGGGCTTGTTCAATTTCTCTAAAAGAAATGGTATTTCCTTTAGGTGGAGTGTAGCTACTCTAAGAAAAGGCTAAGAGTACAGTTTATACTAATCTATTACAGCAGGGAGGGGTTCTGTTTTTCCCTAATATTGTCAAAAGGTAACATGAATTTCTTTTCTTTTTCACATTTCTGTATTTTAAAAAAGTTTTACCAACCAACGTCACCCCAATAAATTTAACAATTAAAAAAGGGGAAAAAATGAAGATCTTTATTACAATATAGCTAGCATACAATATTATATCAGTGTCAAGTGTACTCCATAGTTATTCAACATTGATGTACCTCACAAAGTGATCACCGTGGTAAGTCCAGCAACCATACGCCCCCATACCACACTGTCACAATATCATTGACTGTATTCCCTATGCTATACATTGCATGTCTAGGACTTATTTTATACCTGGATATTTGAACCTCATATTCCCTTCATTTCCCCCCTTTTTAATCTTGACATTCAGTATTATTTTATATTAATTTCAGTTGTATAACACAGTGGTTACACATGTATATAATTTAATAAGTGATCCCCCTGACGAGTCTAGGACCCACCCGGCACTATGCATGGTTATTGACTATATTTCCTATGCTTTATTTCACATGCCCATGACTGTTCTGTAACCACCAATTTGTACTTCTTAATCCCTTCCCCTTTTTCACCCTGCTCCCAGCCTCTCTCCCATCTATCACCCTGATAAATCTAGTACTCATCTGACACCATACATAGTTATTACAATATTATTGACTATACTCCTTATGCTCTACCTTTCATCCCTATGACTACTGTGTAACAACAGATGTGTCCTTCTTAATCCCTCCCCCTTTTTCACCCACCTCCCACACCCCTCCCATCTGGCAACCATAAAAATGTTTCCTGTCTCTATGAGTTTGTTTCTCTTTTATTTATATATTTTGGGTTTTAGATTACACATATAAGTGAAATCACGCTGCATCTGCCTTTCTCTGTCTGCCATACTCCACTCAGCACAATACCTTCCAGGTTCATCCATGCCACTGCAGATGGCAAGAACCCATTCCCTTCTTCACAGCATAGAGGCTGGACTCTAAGAATTAGTGCCCTAAGAAAGAAAAGTGGAACTGTGTGGCTTTTTAAAAAGTTTTTTGTTGTTTTTTTTTTTAGATTTATTTTTTATTGTTTTTGACAGAGAGAGAGAGATACAGAGACAGAGAACTGAACTGGGGGAGCTCCCCAGTTCAGCATATGGGTCCGCACGGGCCAGGGCTGGGATTCGATCCTCGGTCCCTGGCGCTGCAAAGTGAGCGCTTAACCCAATGAGCCGTCCTGGCTTCCCCTGTGTGGCATTTTTATGACCTAGCCTCAAAGTCACATAGTGTTCCTTCCACTGTAGTCAACAGCCCTTCCAGATTCAGAGAAAGAGAATATAAATCCTTTCTCTGTAAGGGGAGTTGAGTCATATGGTAAAAAAAGTTCATGGACTGGGCAGTATTGTTGGCATTTTGGGGAAAATATTGTGTCCCATTCAAGGTATCCTGGGTTCTCTTCCTATTGGGAGATATGCAACATCACTGGCCCTTAGAGAAATGGAAATTAATACTGCAAGATATTACTACACACGGATCAAAATACTTATAATAAAAAACAGTGAAAACACTACTTATTCAGACATTCCTGGTGGGGATGTAAAATGATACAGCCACTCTGAAAAATACTTAGGCAGTTCCTTTCAAAACTAAAAATGGACTTACCATGCACCCAGCAATTGCACTCTTCAGCATGTATTTCAGAGAATGGAAACTTACTTCTGCACACAAAATTGCACACAAATGTTTATAGCACTTTTATTCATAATAGTTCAAAACTAGAAACACCCAAATATCCTTGAAAGGGCGAATGAGTGAATAGACTGTGGTATATCTATACCATGGAATAGCATTCAGGAAAAAAAGAAAAAAGTATAAAAGGAGGAACAAATAAGTAATACTTGGATGAACCTCAAGGAAATTATGCTAAGTGAAAATATGCTGATCTCAAAAAGATACGCACTGTATAATTCCACTTATATAATATTTGTGAAATAACATAATTATAGAGATATATAGTACAGTGGTGGTTGCCAGGGGTAAGGGATTAGGAGTGTGTGGCTATAAAGGTGTAACCCAAGGAAGTCTTATGATGATAGGATAGAGTTGGGTATCTTGATTGTGGTCATGTTTATGCAAAGCTACAATGTAATAAAATTGCAGCGTACACACACACATACACACCACATATACAAATGATTTCACATATAATTGATGAAATCTAGATGTCTGTAGACTACCAACATCACTTTCTTAGTACTGATATTGAACTATAGTTGTGTAGAACGCTAACATTAGGGAGAAGTGGATGCACGTGTCTTTGCAACCTCCTATTATTTCCTGTTTGTTTCTTTTTGTCTTGTCTTGTCTTGTTTTGTTTTGTTTTGTTTTTGACAGAAAGACAGAGACAGACAGAGAGAAGTGGGAGGGCCCAGAGCAATCTCCATAGTTGTACATCATTAGTTTTCAATATAGTTTCATTCCAAAGGTGGGTGTAGGGCTTTGCAGGGCAGGAACAGGGCTGGGGGCCTCCTGCTCGGGAGGCATGTCCCCACGAGCCAGGGGGCCTCCCACATAGGAAGCTCACCCCCGCAAGAACTGAACTGGGTGTATATCCACCTCAGTTTAGCATATGGGCCCAGGCTGGGATTTGATCCTTGAACCCTGGGGCTGCAAAGCAAGCATGCAACCCACTGAGCCATCCCAGCATCCCCCTATTATTTCTAAAAAATAAAAATATAAAAGTAAACACAGTAAATTGCTCAGGTTTAAAAGGATCAATCCTGGGGAAGCCAGGATGGCTCAGTGGGTTAAGCGCTCACTTTGCAGCGCTGGGGACAGAGGATCGAATCCCGGCCCCAGCCATTGCGGACCCATATGCTGAAATGGGGAGTTCCCCCAGTTCAGTTCTCTCTCTGTCTCTGTATCTCTCTCTCTCTCTGTCAAAAACAATAAAAAAAAAAAAGTAAAAAACTACTTAAAAAAAAAAAAAGGATCAATCCTTTCTGGCCTCTTCAAAGACTAAAAGGGAAATTAGTTGCAATTGAGTGAAAGAAAATTGTTTAGTATTTGTCCATGGCAGAAATAATATCTAGTGAATAACTAATTTGTCTTAAGCAGAGGGAATGTAATATTAGGGGCATGAAAGGGCAAATAAATAGCATGCCACAGAGTGGTTGCAAGAATTACGTGAGTGAAGTCATTTGCATAAAACCTTCAGAAGTAAACAAGGTACCAGGCAGACACTCAGAGAGGGCAATCCCCACCCCACCCTTGCCATCAGGGCTGAGTACATTCATCCTCCATCTGTCTGTGGCCTGGGGCATTTGGCAAGGGGTGATTAACCTTTATCAAATTCATCAGCTGGAAGAAAATTCAAACGTATTAAGCCCAGTGCATCTATTGAAAAGGGACACACATACGTGATTTTAATGGCCTTTTTTTTTTTTTTTTTTTTTACAATAGATTGATTGCCACAATTTGAAAATTGGGAGATTTCATATTAAATTTTAGATTCTTCTGTTCCTTAAAAAAAAAAAATCAATAGTATCTGACAACACTGTGCCTTCGTTCACACAGGGCAGTAATTGAGGGGGTGTGATGAGGATGGTAGCACGTTAGCAGGTGTCCCTGGTGCTCATCCATGTCTTCCCAAGTCAGCAGCCACGAGCACCACCTCCAAATGCCACCATCTGTGTCTCTTTACCTGGGGACTTCCTCTGGTCACTGTGATCAGTGTTCCAGGACACAGCGGGCTAGAAATTCCAGGGAATTAACATCCACACTCCCCAGGAACAACCTGTAAGCGAGGGATGAGAGTTGGTGTGTAAATCCCTCAGTTCTTGGCTCTCTGATGAAATAGGTCCAAGGCAGATGTCCTCCACTGTTTCCCAGTCTTAGGCTCTCATTTCCACTGTGGTGACTTGCATGGTGATTAACCCTTAACTGGTGGTCTTCCCTTCCCTGTTGTAATTCCCCATGTCACTAGTAGTGTTCCCTGTATCGCTCTAATAAACAACTCACTTTGAATCCTTGTCTCAGGGTGTGCTTCTGAGGAGCCCAATCTAACAGAGGGTCCAGAAACAATGCAATGTGCCTGTGTCCTCTCTCCCATGGGATTGGAAGTCAGGATAAAGGATAGATAGGTAAGGGGGCTTAGACCTTCAAGCAGAGCTTTATGACTGCTCCATGCTTTCTCTACTGTGCCCCTGACCCTCAGCTGGGAGTCAGTCTCCTCTCCTTTTAAAGATTCATTTTATTTGTTTTTGACAGAGACAGAGAGAGACAGAGAGAAGGGGGAGGGCCCAGAGCAGTCTCCACAGTTGTACATCATCAGTTTTCAACATGATTTCATTCCACACAGGTGGGCTGGGGCCACACAGGGTGGAAACTGGGCCCCTGCGATCTGGGGGCCTAGCTGGGGCTTCCCACGTGGGAAGCTTGTCCTGGCGAGAACTGAACTAGGGCCACACCACAGTTTAGCATGTGGGTCCACATGGGCTGGAGCAGGGACCAGGACTCGATCCTTGAACCTAGGGCTACAAAGCGAGCACTCAACCCATTGGGCCATCCGGCTTCCCCAGTGTCTCTTTACCAAAGGTGTGTACCCTTGATTTTTTATCATCTTCACCCAGTCTATTGAATTCATTGATATTATTTGCCTGGCTTGCTTAGGCATTTGGGTTTGGTTGTCTCTCAGGTAGCTAGAATTCTACAATTACAGGAAGACCTGAAGATTATTTCCCAAAAGCTCTTGAATAAAGAGACTCAGACATGTGAAATAGCTTCTTAAATGTATTCCTTTTCAATAGCCTCTGCGATACACCCAGTCTCTCTCTCTCCTTCCTTCCCTGCCACTCTGCAGAGGTTACTTTTCCTCCTACAGGGAGCACAGCATGAAAAGTCAGGAGGCCCAGGTTGAGTGCTCCTTGGATGCAGTCGAACAGGCTTGGGCGAGTTCCTACCACGTTTTGCGCACTGTCACATGACAGAGCAGCTGGCTGTCTCGCTGCTCTGATGCCCTCTCTCTCCACTTGGCTTTGGCAGCTGAAAATGCAGGCCTTATGCTAAAGGCACCATCATCAATCTGTCCCCTTCTACTACCTCCCTCGGTTCCTTTGTCCCTGGGTCATTACTCTACTTAAAACAGTTCTCGGACTTTAGTGAGCATCATCACTCCTGGAGACCTTGGCAAAAAATGAATTCCTGGGCCCCATCCGCAGAGATTCTGATTCAGTCAGGCTGGATGGCTCACAAGAACCCAAATGTCTATGCTGAGTACCATTGCCTCGTAGGAAACACCAGGAGCCAGGCACGTCCAGCTTTTGCCTAAGCATAAACCTGGGGCAGACACAAGCATTCTCTCGAGTATATGCCATTTACAGAGCAAGGGGGTTTCCATTCCATTTTAAACATGTAGCCAGCTCGTGGATAGACTGTCTCTTGCTCCCCGCACCCATGTTTGTGTGGGGCCCCTGATTCCTAGCCAGGACACGTTGAAATGGAGAGGATTTCAGGTTTAAAGAGCAGGTGGGTCTGAGTTCTGAGCTGGAGTGCTTTGTTTGGCCCCTGTGGACCAGGCTGCGGCTCCTCCTTTTAGCGGGTGGGGAGGGGTAGCAGCAGTTCATTTAGCCTAACTGCATTCTGGGGAAGAAAGTGGTTCCCTAAGCAGGCATGCTGTACAATGCTATCAAAAATAAGGCTCCGCTTCGAGTCTATGGATTTGCTTTTAAGATCTGCCTACAATGCTTTATTATACTCATTACTTCAGTTCTCATTATCTACTTGCAATTTATTTGGACGAATGTTGTGTGTAATTATGTTCTTTTCGAAAATTGTCTCTTTTATGTACTTGGATGAGTAAAAAGAAATCATGCAGACGCACTCATACATTCCTGCAACAGAAGGACAGGCCTGGATTTCGAGGGTCGACTTTCAATTTCCCATTTTATATTTTGTCAAGGAGGTAATTTATTATTCTGTCAGGTTTGGGATCTTTTTTTAATGACTGGAAAGAGAAAGTCACCCTATAGATATTGACATTAAAAACTGCCAATACCAAAATGCTAACATATTCACCTCTTTAATCATACAGGGCTCTTAAGTATACAGACAAACAATATGTATTGGCAAAATTGTTCCTCTGCCACCATCTGTGGGGTAGGGCTACAAAATTATTCACACTCAGGCTTTGAAAATTATGGTGCATGCGCACACAAACACACATACATACACACACAATTATAATTTCTCTGTTTTTCAAAACTAACCTAGACTTCTTTACAACACTCTACCAACCAGATTTTTAAAAATTTTTAAAAATTCAGTCTGTTAAATTCAATATGCTTAAATAATGTAAACACTGTCTATCAAAGTTCAGCCATATTATTATAAGATTTACCTGATCCTTTTAAAACTTCAGTCCTTTAGATTTGGCCACCACCTACTACCTCTTCCCACCTGTCACCCCTGTCTATCTTCCTCAAGGTGGAGTCTAGGAAAATAAGGGAAAGAGATAAGACCCATCTCTGTTCCTCTCTGGTCTCTGCCTTGACATAACTGACATCCCTAGCTACCTGGACTGCTAGGGATTAACAGGTCCCATCAGCCACTGGTCTTTCCAGGAGGGACCCTCTTCAGTACTTCACAATTTCAGCCTCTTGTCTCAAGTTTTGAAAGTCATTCTTGAGGCTGCCATCTTATGTCAACCATAGGCTTGCATTGGGCACTTCCCCATTCCCTCGCTGAGATTTGGTGGAACGTCTAGATTCCTTCACATCATACAAAGTTCCTCATCCTTGTTTGTATGGACATATAGGCTACTCAGATATTTGATTCTGAAAACAGCTGTCTTCAGTAAATCAGTGATGGTTTCATGGAAGCCAATAGCGTTGCCTCAGGTTCACTTCCACCCACTCTGTTGTGCCATCTCTTTGTGAAGGCCACGTTGGGCACAGCCAAGGCTGGTGTTCAACTGGTATTTACTAGAGCAGCAATCCCCAAACTTTTTGGCACCAGAGACCAGTTTCATGGAAGATAAGTTTTCCACAGTCGGGGAAGATGGTTGGATGCACATGTGCAGTTCCCATTAGGGTTTGCACTCCAATGGGAATCTAATGCCACCACTGATCTGGCAGGAGGCTGAGTTCAGACAGTAATGTCAGTGATGGGGAGCAGCTATAAATACAGATGAAGCTTTGCTCTGTCACCTGCCTCTCACCTCCTTCTGTGTGGCCCTGTTTCTAACAGGCCATGCCCTGGGGGTTAGGGACCTGTGCACTAGTGTATCGATAGCCACTGTTAAAATATTGCAATATTAGCATGCTTGTTGTTTAACATCCACTGTTTCTAGTTACTGGAGTTACATGGAGTAACCCCCATGACCCCAACCCCACCGCTTTGCATCATTAAAGATGGCAGTGACCCCACGATAACTTCAGGATACCACTCAACTTTATATCTAGATTCTGATTGGTCTAAATAAATCTAATTATTACACAAATATATTCAATATTACCTCCGAACATATATACATATGGTTTTTCCCCTCCCTTCTTTGTGTTGGGAGGTATGCTACTCAGATATATCTGAAGCCCACAATCATCTGCTTGGGGTGGTGGGAGTGATATGATTAGGGCCTTGAGATATGCATAAGGACTGAATTTGCTTTCCTACTAAGATTAGAAAAAAGGCAAAAATGTCCCCTTCTACCGTTCTTTTTTCCATGTCACACTGGGAGTACTAGCTAATGCAAGTACAATTGGGTAAGTGCTAAATCCTCTTCTACAAATCCCAGGCTAAAATAGATGGACTGTAAAATCTTTCAATTCCTATAACCTGTAGACTTTTTTTTTTTTCCAATAGGGCAGAAAGGATTATGAACCAGCTTCAATGGCTACAGAGCTCTCTTTCCCATACCACATTGATATTCTATGATCTAAGGCATCTGGGTTTGGTTCTTTATATGCCAAACCAATTGAGGAAAACGCTTCTCTACTAAATTGGCTTTCTGTAATATTCCATTTGGAACAATCTCATCTCCTCCCACCCCAAACCACTAGCACCACTAGCACTGTCCAGTGTAGAACAAAGATTATGAAAAAGAAAATGAAAATGGAAAAAGAAAATACCATATTAATAATTTCTGAAACAGTACCTATTTCATCTGAGCTTTAACTTGGATTCTAAAAACAGCCATCATCAATAAGTTAATGATGGCTTCAGGAAGAGCACCAATATATCTTCTATCACATGACATGCTATCATATATGTATGTGTCAATACAAAATAAAGTATTTCTGGTAGTATGTGTTTTTATTTTTTTAATGTCTACTGTTTTCCAGCTGTTAAGGAACACAGTAAGGCTTCACATGAAAAGGGAGAGCTGTTGCCTTGAATATTATTTAGAGCCAGAGGAACAAAATAAGCATGAGAAAACATTTTAAGATTGAGTGAATGCTAAATTCCCTCAAATTTGGAGAGGTGAGGGATCAATATGGGCTCCTGAGAAAAATTCTGGAGGAAGTAAGAAGTGACCATAGGAAACCCCATGACTTAAGGTGTAGTCAACAGATGTAGAGCCAGAGAAAAGGGTTGAAAAACATTCATAGATATGAAGAGAATCAGGAAGGATTTATGCCTTTGAGGCTGTACATTTGATCTATGGAAATTTTAACTTCAAATCATCATTCTGAACTTTGCCAACCAGTGCCTGAATCATTGTTGTCTTTGAATTTATTCTATCATCACCAACAACGTGAAATGACAATTCTCTTCAATGAAGCCATCTGAAGTTCAGACCGGATCACCAAGCAAGGACTCATTCTTCCCAGAAATAAACTGAATCCCTGTCATGTGGAATATATAAACTGGCAGGGTACCTAATGGTGCCGTCTGCTCTTAGGAGTATACTTGAAAGCTCAGTGCAAGAGTTTTCAGGATATTTTTTTATTTTAGATGAAATCTAAGATAAATAATACACATACCAGTACACACACATACATATGGTTCATTAGGATGACTATCTTACACCCCTGGTAACCACGTGCTAACACCCAGCTTTGATGCTTGCATTCCCCACACTAATGTTCATACTGGCAACTTCAATTACCATGAGCAAAGAAGGGAAACAAAAAGAAAAGGGAAGCCAGTGTTTAAATTGATATTTCAGAATTCTATATAAATGAAGTCTTGCAATAAATCAAATATAGAATGACTTTGGTTATTGGAATTATCTCATGGTAGTATTTAAAACCTGCACAGTATGAGTACACAACTCACATTGACAACAGCAACTTACTTACACGAGAGCATCATCTGTTACATTAAAGTGACAGGCTTGAATTTTAATTTGTTGCTTGAAGTATATTTAGTTTGTAAAAAAAAAAATTGGTATCACAATTTTATAAAAGATATAAGCAGCAGGAGTTTATATACAAGTCAACCCTGTTGCTTAGTTTTTCCATGAATGATGCTCCTCCAATAATAGTGTCTGACAACCCTTCGTGTGATATTTACAAGACCTTATACTGACTCTGTTTTGTTTTGAATTTTGACACTCTCTATATATTTCTAAATTAGGAAGCCACTGATTTTAAGTTGTTAGCTTGTTGCATTCCTTTTCTTTCCAGATAAAGTTATCGGACTTTGGTTTCTGTGCTCAAGTTTCCAAAGAGGTGCCAAAGAGGAAATCATTGGTTGGCACTCCCTACTGGATGGCACCTGAGGTGATTTCTAGGCTACCTTATGGGACAGAGGTAAGGGGGTCACAGTCATTGTTTGAGAAAGTTGGGCCAAACAGGCTCAGGGATATAGTGGTTCTGAGATAGTTCATGACCCCAGGAGATCACTGTGATGACTTTTCACTTCACAGTTAACCCCCATTCACTAGACCTGTCACAGAGTAGCTTGTGGGAAAAGGGAGACTGAGGATATTGCCATAACACTGCCCCAAGGGCGTTTATTTAGTTACTACCATGGACTGGGGGAGTTGACTCAAATTCTGATTCCAACCCTCAGTGACAGGCATATTCAGAGCAAGGCAATGTAACTAGAAAAGTGGCCAGGGACGTGCCCAGTTGAGTAGGTGTGGTGATTCCAAGGACAGAGCATCAGAGAAAGCGCCACAAAATAGAGATAATATTTGGTTGATCAATGTTTTCTCATAGAAAAAAAAATCATATATGACTGTTATATTTTAAAATATGGCACAAATTCTGTTTCCTTTGGAAAGGAAATAATCACTTATACTTTAAAAAAGAAATAAGGTTTGGATATGTGGAAATGAGGGGGCAGGAGTGGAAAAAAGACCTTCTAGAGAGGGGATAGCTTGAGTAGAAGCTCTGAGGCCCGTAACGCTACACACACACAGAGGCAAGGAGTTCATTCCAGCTGGGCACACAGTGTTTCCAGATGTTACGGTGCAGAAGGTGGTTCTAGGCGAGGAGAAGCATGGAAGCATGGGCCAAGGAGCTAAGGCTATTGGCATAAGTTGAAACTGACTCTTCTTTCTTTCCCTTGTTTGCTTGACCTTGGACGAGTCCTCAACTTGTTTTTCTCACTGTGGTCCCCAGAGCATAAATTCTCAGTGAAGGTCACCGTAAGGGTTCTGACAGCAATGCCGCTAACTGAGAAGAGGTGTAATGAGGCTATAATAGGAAGTGACTGTAACTGGGAATTTATAGCACAGCGAGGGCTTCTCATTGTCCTGGCTCTTCATTCTTCACTCAGAAGGAATTGCTTGTCATCCCATCCTTTTCTTTTCTCCATTCCCTAAAAATTGTTTTATAAACCAGGGTTGTGTGCATGCTGCTTCAAAATGATAAAACACAAAGGAAAGTACCCCAAAGTAGGGGAGAAAGAACTAGTTTTTTAAATCAAATCAATAAAAAGAATCAGAATACAGTGTGTTGTGCAATGTAGCTCTTTGCAGTTTGTTATGAATATGTCAGAAACTCTTTTTATGGTTTAAATGCAACTTTCTTCTCTATGTTAATAACATAAAAAAAACTTTGGATGTTTTTCTCATTTGTCCTAATAGACACTTAACGACCAAAATTAACAGAGTAAAAAGAGTTCTTAAGCTTTAGAATGTTAAGATAGTCATATGTACCTATTTGGCAGAATCTTCACTGAAGTTGTCTTTAAAAGGCAAACAAAGACCATTAGCAAACACTAGATAACTCAACAATGCAGCCTATACATCTGTGTTGGAAATGCTGAGAGGTTATAAATATCACATTACTTCATGAATACGTATGGATCTATCTGGTTCCCTGGACACGTCCAACATTGCAGAACGTTCTCCTTGCTTAAGATAACCAGTGGGTTGTGCTTAACAGGTAGATATCTGGTCCCTGGGGATCATGGTGATAGAAATGATTGATGGTGAGCCCCCCTACTTCAATGAGCCCCCACTCCAGGCAATGCGGAGGATCCGGGACAGTTTACCTCCAAGAGTGAAGGACCTACACAAGGTAAGAAGCTGCATCTGTTCCTGAAGTTCAAAATCATCCTTGGACATTTCTGTCTCCCTGTAGTT
The DNA here is from genome assembly GCA_004027555.1 of Craseonycteris thonglongyai. Taxonomy (NCBI): domain Eukaryota; kingdom Metazoa; phylum Chordata; class Mammalia; order Chiroptera; family Craseonycteridae; genus Craseonycteris; species Craseonycteris thonglongyai. The sequence continues at coordinate 43,371 of PVKE010000793.1, forward strand.
TTAAAGACTGGCTGATCACATGCAGGAGTAGGTCCTGGTTTATGGGCAGGGACTTGGATTCAAGCCTCTCCTCTTCCTGTTCACTTACTGGGCAAGTGATTCAGCCTCTCCATAGCTGTAGCTCACCTGTAAAGTGGGGTATGATTAGCTCCTCTCTCCTAGGGTTGGCTAAAAGGCGCTTCACTCAATGCTCTCTTTTGAGAAACTACGACATGTCGGGGACTGTTCTAATTGCTGGTGATATTGCAGCTCAAGATCCAGATTTCCTGGCTGTCATAGAGCTTTCATTCTAATTGGGAAGGCAGATAATAAACTAGAGACAAATGGATGAACAAAATAATTTCAGACAGTGATACCTGCTATGGAACAAGTAAAAAAATGTGATGTGATGAAGTGTGCAGGACAGGGCATTAGGAGCACATTTAGGTTGAAGAGTGAAGGCAGCCCTTCCTGGGGAGGGATCACCTGAACTGGAACCTGAGTGGAAAGAAGGAGCAAGCCACTCAAAGATCTGGGCACAAAATGTCCCACACAGATGGAACAAGTACAAAAGCACTAAGCCAAAATGGGAGGCGTATATGGCGGAACAAAGTAAGCAAGGAGAAAGGGTAATGTCAGAGAGGTACGCAGGGGCTACATCATACAGGACAATGAAGGACATGGTTAAGGGACAAAGTAGGATCTTCCTTGGTTTCCAAGGATTGCCACGTAGAGCCAAATTCAGAAAAAAGTGATGCTGAGTTGATGAACCACCAATGAGGTGGCCACCAGTGGGGGCAGGGCTTACTGAGAGGGGCCATTTCTACAGGAACAATACTATAAATACTGACCCACTTCCACCTCCCTCCCATCTGTCCCTTGACTATAAGAGGGAAGTGGGGCTGCCTTTTAGGGGAGACTGGTTTGTAATGATAGTATCTCCTCTTCCTTACCCCTTAAGTCTTAGGGAAGGACCCCTAGTAGAAGCACTCATAGATTGTGTGGACCTGCAAAAAAAAAAAAATAGGGTGGGGGGAGAACTGCTTGATTTGGACGGGGATTAAAACTTTTCCAACACGGCACTAAGTTTAAATAATGAAAAGCGGCTAAAAGAGTATGGTATCAAAATAGTCCCATGCCCAATAGAAATGAGTGTGAATTTCTTCAAGTGCATGTACAAGAGCAGCATTAAACCTGCTGGTCAAAACCTGCAAACCACCTGAGGTTTTTTTCCCAAATGAATAAATAATATGAGGTTAATTCAACAGTGAATATTACACAGCAGTGAAAAGGACAAAACTTTTGCCAAACAGGGATGAATCTCACAGACACAGTGAAGACTGAAATGAGCCAAACAGAGAAGAGTTGACAGTGTATGACTATTTGATTTCATTTCTATAAAGGACAAAAGCAGGCAAAATTAATCTCTACCATTGCAGAGAAATGGGTATTGGCAGGAAAGAGGCCCAAAGTAGCCTCCTAGAGTGGTCAGAATGTTTTGTATTTTGATAGGGATGGGGAGTAAATAGGTGTAAATCTATGTAAAAAATTACTGTAAAGCATACACAATATTTTTTCACTTGAATGTATGTAAGCTACACTTTAAAATTAAATTACAGGAAATTAAAGGGAAAACTCAATCTGTGTCAGATATTCTTACAGAAACTTGTTTCTCTTCAAAAAGGGAGATTTCACAAAGCCTAGGTGGTTGCATTGTTAAAAATAAATAAAATTATTCCATGTTCATAGCACACTTTATCAAACATGGGTGACACATGCCTGTGCATAGTAAGTACTTTATAATAGCTGCTATTATCACTGTGATTTTAGAAAATAATTTTGCATTCTTTGTTGTATCATCATTTTACTCCTCTATTATTTCAAACTTGAAGGAGGTGACAAAAACATCATGTGTTAATAAAGGTGCAACCTGCTTTTGCTTCCCCACCATCTTTCTGGTCAAGCTGCCTGTCTAAGACCGGATGTGGTTGAGCAGATGACTTTTCTGGGAATTAGCTGGGAAATTATTTCAGGGGAGCTGGGCTGGGTTTTTCTGTGTGAGTCCTCCAGATGGTCCCTTGTGTTTTCACAGGTTTCTTCAGTGCTGCGGGGATTCCTAGACCTGATGTTGGTGAGGGAGCCCTCTCAAAGAGCCACCGCCCAGGAACTCCTCGGACATCCGTTCTTGAAACTGTCAGGTCCGCCCTCTTGCATCATTCCCCTCATGAGACAATACAGGCATCACTGAGCCGGGGATTCATGTAGGTGACAAAGCAGGATGAGGACATGAAAATAATTCAGGAGAACGTAAGAAACCACAGAACGTGCAAAAGGCCTGTGCATTCTAACCAGCTGATTGGTGGGACAGTGTGATGACCGGCAGGGTTCGAGAGACCAGGGCATCTTCTTGTGTCTTAAACAGGCATCTCTCCACTAACAGCTGGCATGGTCATTTGGGACACGGCTTTAATAAGTCACTATTATATTTTTCAGCCCTTCATCCAGCAAATCAGAAGGACTCAGTCTAAACTCCGTTATGATATATCCTAGCCACATGCAGGGTAACACATAGGATTTTCTATATTGAAAGAATACTTTTCTGGCAAAAAAAAAAAAGAGAGGAAAACAAAAAGCACTTTTTTCTTAATGGTAGCAGTGTAATGTATTTTGCAATGAATTTGTAATTTTTCTGTACGATAGTTTTGATAATTTATAGTACTTTGATGTCACGTAGCCATTGTATCAGTTGAAGTAATACTTGTTTACTAGCAAGAGTTTGAACAAAGCCTTTCCTACTTTTTTACCCCTTTCAGAGTACCAACGATTCTTTAGGAACTTTGAATACTGAATGGCTCTCAATCACCGTCAGCTTTAGTAGGATATCTTTCTTACTCGTATCTTAACAAGTGTCTTATGTGATGAAAGAAGAAGTAAGAGTGATGGTGATGGTGGTGCACATTTCATTTATCCAACCAAAAATAATAAAAGAAAATTTGAGCCACAGTATAGCATCAAACTACTCCTTGGGATAAAGCTAAGGACTTTGGAAAAAATCACATTTTCTTTCAAGGCTACTAGTTGCAAACCAGTTTTTGCACAGTAGGGTATTTCCCTGGGTGCCCGCTCTGAAATGGGTACGGCATCCCCTTGTGGCCAAATTTTCCTCCCAAGGGACAGTTTCAGTGCTAGGGTCATTGGACGCCATTGAATGTTTCAATAAGGCCGTGAGAATTGCAGTCTCACAAAGGGAAAGGAGAGAGAACAGGGCAAGATGTTTGGTTTTGTTTGTCACTGTTTTTAATGCTCTGTATGCTAGCACACCAAACTCTTGTCTGTATTTACCTATGTACCACAGTACTAATTGCTGTTGTTCACGTATCGTGCTCGAAGTCTGAACTGACTCTAGAGGGTGAATTAGGAAGGGGTATTTTACCAGGTGGGCCCTGGCTTCAGTTGTGACCATGTTATGATGTGTTTCTAACATAGGAGAGTTGTGCTGCTGACTAGGTCTTCTTGAATGTTGATAAAAATGGATGACTACTACAGTACATTTTGTGTTGCTTGTTGAATGAATTTGCATGTTAACTGTAGGCCAATATAGATTTGCCTTTAAAACTCTGGAAGAGCTACATAGTCGTCATTAGTTTCTATTAATTATGCATCAGACAAAAGCCATTTGCTACCAAACTAGAACACCAGAGGCTTTTTCTGACGACTTCACATACTGTAACAAATATGAATTTAAATTTGTGAAGATGCTCTGGTTGCTCTAAGCATAATTAAGAACTTTTGTAATTAATAGGTTGCTAATTATTTATTATAGTTAAAAGGAAAAAAAGGCATAAAATGACCTTCTACTGATTAGATTTTCAGTCTTCCCCCAAACTGGAAATGCTTCACCATAAATAGGATCTGTAATTTTGTTTCATAAAACATAGGAAATTAATGTTTTGTGTAAAATATTAGTATAAATATGTAAGAATAAAAAAATCTAAATCCAGAAAATGGCAGTGCTAAGAGTTCATGGAATAGACTATTAATTTAGCCAGGACAATGTAGTAGAAAGAAAAGAAAAAGGAAACCTCTTTTTAACCAGAACAAATATTAAAACCATTGCAGAAAATAGTGGATTTTGGATTCCAAACATTTTTGACAGTATAATGGAAAATTTTCTGTAATTTTCTTATCACTGGGTATTTTTTATAGTATTCACTAAGTTTACCAAAACTTACTGTAGCTTCAAAGGTTTTGTGAGCACTAACTATTGGCAGAAACTGCACTTGCAAATAAAAATAAATGTTTGCCTTTTTCCCAGTGTGTTATTAGAAACTCTACTGATTCCCCAAATTTGTTTTCTTGAGTAACCTATGGTTTCTTTATGATCTAGGAGAAGGCAAATGAGTTGGTATAAGGTTATATGTAGCATCATGATGATATGAACCGAAGACAAGTATTTCCATCCCCGAAGGTTACAAACAGTAGATATCACTACTGGAAAAAGAAAAGATTACTAAGTTCTGGAAGTCTAAGTTTGAGGAAATCCAGACTTATGGCTCTAGACTACTACCCCACTTCCATGTTCCAAAAATGCTGAACTGATCTGAAGGCTTTCACCAGCTAAAGGCACAAAAAGGAGGTTATTCTGGATTAAAGAAGGTGTGGGGAGAGCTCTCTGCTATCCTAGAAGAGAGTGTTGGTCCTCCTCTTCTTTAGGTGACAAGGGAAATATTAACATTTACCATATGAAGTTGAGAGGGACACTTGTATCTAAAGAGCTCATTTCTCATCAGGAAGTTTCAGAAGGTGAAAACCCTCAAGGAATAGTCTAAGATTGCAGGATGAGAAAGGATGAAGTATCTCTTGTGCCAGGGAAAAGAAAGATGAAGGCAGCTTCCCCCAGTTAGGCCCCCAAGGCCATTACAGGGCACAGAAGAAGACATTAGTTTACTTTGGCTGTGATGGATCATGGAGAAGAAATGGGGAACATGGCAACCCTTTCAACTAAGTAATGGGATGTCCAGCCTGGAGACTGCATTGGAGGCATGCACTACGGGGTAGGGGTGTGTGTGGGGGTGTGGGGGTGTGGGGGGACTAAAGGGAGACATGGCTGCATTTCTACATGGAGAAGTGGTCAGGGTAGAACTGAGCCTTACTCTAAATACTACAAGTACCATCTATACCAAGACCACTCTAAGCAGCAGAGGCTATAATCTTCAGGATGACACAAATGAGATTCAGACATCTAACCTTCTTCCAACAGTACCTCTAAGGCAGATAACTATAGCCAGATATGTTACTGGAACCTCTTTTCCCGACTGTTCCCCAAAATTTAGACCATATGTTAGTGTGATACTCCATGGTTTGGAGGAAGGACTTAGAAGTATCCACTGCTACCTCTTCCTCATTCTCTGATACAAGTTTATCCCAAGCAAAATAGAGGGGAGTTATTTTGAGTTAGAATAAGATTGATTTTTAATAGGTCAGTCAGATAGAATCTAACAAGTTATGGTTGTGTCCCAGTTACACACTCAGTAGCAATTACTGGAAAAATAAAATCATTCCATGAATGAACAACTGTAGAGTTTCCCAAGCCAGTTAAATGAATAGCATTGCATCATCAAAGACATGGCAGTGATATTCCAGGCAGAGAAATGATAGATTTGGTCTGAAGCAGATACAAAATGTATGAGCAGGACCAATTCTGTGAAAGTGACACGATATATTCCAAATCCAGATCATGAAGGTCGGTCAGTCAACTTCAGCCTTGAAATGTGTGCATTTTTTACTTGTATCTTCAAGTTAAATGAAAGTATGACTTTAATGTCAGTTCTGCCAAAAGGAGAACCTAAGACAAAGACTGCCATATATAACCTAGTCGGGAGATGGTCCCAGGAAGCTCACTCAACATGGCAGAGTGGAGCAGTGAGACAAAGAAGAGAGAGGAGTAACAAAATAATAATAATAATGAATGGATTACCACTATGGGCAACCAGGTCTCAATCCTACTGGAAACCTTGTGGGAGACATTCCAGCCAGAATTGTCCTTCTGAGGATGAAGATGCTGGGTATTTATCCCACATTGGTTTAGAGCTGCTCCTGGGGCACCAACCACAGAACTTTCATTTTGCCCTAGACGTGGGCAGAATGTTTCCTCTGATAAAGAGGGAAAAGCACAGGTGTGTACAGGAACTGTCACAAATGACCTCCAGGAATGGCAGAGGGAACATGGGTGGGACTCTGACATCTCCTACATAAATAGATCTAAAAAGAGGACTTGAGAAAGCCTATTGGTTGCTGACTTATGGGTCAAAATACAGTAGTCTTCCTGTACCTTGTCAATGGAGGATATGCCCTAACACCCCTCCCACCCCCACCCAGTGAATGCTGAAACCACAGGTAGTACTTAATTCTACATGAGGGCGGTCTGGAAAAATCCAGCCATTGTCAGTATAACAAGAACGGTTACATGGCTGGATACTTTCTGGACAGCCCTCATATATGTTGTTTTATATATATATATACATATACACACACACACACACACACACACACACACACATACACACACACCCATGATAAAGCTTAATTTATAAATTAGGTACATTAAGAGATTATAATAACTAATAATATAGTAGAATAATTATATGACATAATGTAGTAAAAGTTATGTGGATGGCTTTGGGGTCATTGTTAAATAAAATAAGGGTTATTTGAACAGAAGCACTGCAATAACCACAACAGTGGGGAAGCTGGGATGACTCAGAGGGTTAAGTGCTTGCCTTGCAGGCCTGGGATCTGAGGATTGAATCCTGGCCCCAGCCCATGTGGAGCCATATGCTGAACTGGGGTGTGACCCCAGTTCATTTCTCACTGGGGTGAGCTTCCCATGTGGAGGCTCCAGGTTCAGCCCCCAGCTTGTGGGGGCGTGCCTCCCATGTGCAAGGCCCCAGCTGGGTTCCAGCCCTGTGCGGCTCCCCACCCACCTGTGTAAAATGAAACTTCGGAAAACTGATGACGTACAACTATGGAGACTGCTCTGTCTGTTTCTTTCTCTGACAAAAACAATAAAATAAATCTTAAAAAAACATAACCACAACATGATAACTGAGACAGCTACTAGGTGACTAACAGGCAAGGAGAGTATAACAGTGTGGATATGCTGGACAAAAGGATGATTCATGTCCATATGGGACAGAGTGGAACAGCTTGAGATTTCATCGCACTACTCAGAATGGTGTGCAATTTGAAACTTAATTGTTTTCTTCTGGAATTTTCCATTTAATATTTTCGGACAGAGGTTGACCATGAGTAACTAAAACTGAAAAAAGTGAAACCACCGATAAAGTGGGGACTGCTATATACTATTTTAAAAGCAGTGGGATGCCTTATCCTGAAAGGTTTCTTCTTGTGGCAAATGCTTTGATTATTATGCCTCATCGTTGTCAGCATCTTAACTGAACTAACCAAGACCCCCAACGTTAGGCAATATCAGCACATTAATCATACCTGTGCGCGCACACACACACACACACTTTCAGTTCCATGAGGACAATAATGTTTACTTATTTTCTTCACTGATGTGTACCACAGCACCCAGACCAGGTCTAGAAAACACATAATTGGTGCTAACAAATCCTTAGCTCATTTGTCACATGAGCCTTTGTAAATCTTTCCCCAGCGGACAACCTGACAGTTTCAGTCACTTTAAATGACAACTGAAGTAGTCAATAGCCCTGGGGTTCTTAGCCTAATTTTGCACCCTGGACCCTTTTGACTATGTGATGAAGTCTATGGACTCCTTCTCAGAAAAATGATGTTAAATGAACAAAATAAAATACTCCAGTTTACAAAGGAAGCCAATTAAAGTATAATTATCAAAATTTAATGTTATAGTTATAATGCATTAAATAATAAGATCTTGTGAAGGTCTAATCACTACCATAATTTGAAAGTGAAAAATCTAAATGGTTTTTTGATAGATCTCCAACAAGTGTAATGTGGTGATTTCTACTAGTACACAGTTCCTGTGTAGACTACAGTAATTTGGTACCTCCATTCATAATTGAAGAAAATGCTACCCTTTATCTGAGGTTAGTAAAAACCAAAGATGTATTTTTTTCACATCCAGGTTTGTGAATTCAGACAGTCTCGCCTACCCCCTAAAATGATAACCCCCTGAGTAGTTTACTGGGCTGAGAGGGGGTTGGGGGAGGAATCCTTACACAGAAACATACTCTGAATTCAAAATAAACTGACTCGAAAAACTGTGAACACCAGGTTTAACACCTTTGCATCAGTCCCCTTTAGGCTGACCAGACATCCTGCTTTAAACAGGACAGACAACACTGATCCTGTCCCATTTCAAATGGTACGTATGATCAGCCTAGTCTCACTGGGATAAATTCAAGGTATAAGTAGGCTGACCATATGTACTGTCTGAAGTGGGACAGGACCATTGTTTTCTGTCCCATTTAAAATGGAATGTCTGGTCAGCCCAGTCCCTTTGGATCTTTCTTGAACTTGTATGTCAAGTAAAATTGGAATTCACATGTTAAGAATTATGCTAGGAAAGTATTATTGATAATACCTTTTATGGAGCATTTCCAGTGTGCCAAGCAGTGTGCTAAGGACTTAAATGATTCCTCAAGTAACTTTTCAAGGATAGGTGAGTGAGCTCCATTTTCAAATAAGAAAATGAGCACAGAGAAGCCCAATAATTTGGCTAATGTTGCAGGTAGGTTGATAGCAAAGGATTTTTAACCAGTTTTCATATGGCTGCATCAAAATTACCTGGGGAGCGTGGTAAAACTACAGACTCTAGGGACTCAGCACAGAGATTCTCAGTTTGTCTGGGATGATGCCCTAGAACAGATGTATTTTCAGTGGCCCCTGGGGTGACTGCTTGTAAAACCCACATTGACACACACTGATTGAAAGCCATGTCTGCTTGGTTCCAAGGTGTGTGTTCCAGGAAATTTGTGGTCAGTGCCAGTTTGGACAGCCTTCCAGGCAAAACATGCCAGGGCACACATGTGGCACGTTCCCTCCAGATGCTGCAGGGCATTTCTACCATCATTCTGCCTGTTTCTCTGTCTCTGGTGTTTCCCACACCTATTCGGCTTGACAAGTCTTACTTATCATAGAGACTGGACAATTTGCAAGGAGAGAGCTGTTCCTTTAGAGGGCTTTCTCAGGCTGGAGAATAGACTCTCCCCTGCCCCATAAGTAAGCCTCACTGGGAGCCACTTCCCCAAAATGGGGGAACCCTGCAAAGAACCACAGCCAGAATTTAAATCAAACTCACCCTTGCCTTCCACTCCCTGACCCCCCAGGCCCCCACCCCCGAAATCTGCATATGGTTCTTCCAGCCTGGCTTTTCCAGGCAGGCTGACCAGCTACCGGACCCAACATCCTTTTTTTGCCTTCAAGGCATTTGTGAAACTCTAATTAAAAAAAAAAAAAAAAGACAGTTGAAAAGGTAATTGAGCATCTGTGGGTGCCTGTTTTCTCTCCCTTTTCTGAGCTGGGGGAGCAAGGCAGTCTAATGGATGAGCTAGCGCCTCAGCTCATTTCTGGTACACAGGAGCAGCTGTAAAATGCCAAACAATGACACGGGCCATGAAAGGAGCCCAGGGCTGAGGCTGTCCCTTTGGAAACCTTGCCTTCTCCACTGAGAGATGACTGCCCCTGCTCTAACCAGGAGGCTGCCCTTTACTTGGCTTAGTTGGTAACAAAGATAAAGTCAAGGGTGAGAGAAATAAGGTAAGGTTCAAAGAAATTAGGCTGAGCTTGAGACCGAATTTCAGGACAGCTAGCTAGATAATGTGATTAATAATAATTGTGATGGCCATGTACTACGGCTTTTACACATACTGCATCGCACAGGTAGACAAATCACTCTTAATTTTGAGAATTAAGAAATTTGGATCTTCTGCTCAGGCACAGGGATGTGGCCACATGGCAACATTTTGAAAAGAACCAGGACCCTACGTTCTTTTGAGAATGACCTGTGTATGTGTATTGTCTTCCTATCAGTCCTTCCCCTATAGACTCTAAGTTGTCATTTCCTAATGTATACCCAGCACTTAGCCTGCACTCAGTAGGCGCTCAAAAAATGTTCATTGAATAATTTAATAAATGACAATGTCAAAATCAATACAGTCCTGTTTTGTGAAATTAGAGTTCACAAATTGACATTTCTAAAAGTAAATTAAGTAAATGTGGAGTTTTCAGATGTATGACTCAGAAAGTTCTAAAAAATTTCCTTAAGGAGTTATAGAGTGCAAGGGTAATTCATTGATACAGCTAAGTATACATTTCTCTCCTCGCCCTTGGATGGTTCCAAATAAGCGGGGAGTATTAAAAATATATATACAAGAGGCAGAGCAAGGAAAAGGCATGTCAAGTTTGGGGCATGAGGGGAAGTTGATCACAGATGATGGAAGGGTGCAACGAACCGTGGAGGCATGTCCACCAGCTCCAATAGCATCTCCTTTTGTTTGTGCAATGTGCAACTTTTATGAAAAACCAGGGCTTTGTCCTGACTGGTACCAGACTAACACTGAAGAGAAACCATGCAGGGGGAAAGACTGAGGTTGACAGAGCAGTAAGCAAATGGAAAATAGGACATCAACTGGCTGATACTTATCAGGATTTGCTGGGATAATGAACTTCTAAGGGTACACAGCTATCAGCAGTTGACGACTTAGGAAGATGAGCTGCCTCTCATATGATGGAGATTGGGGAGGATAAATTTCCACCTTCATGCCATGGAGGATTTCCCCAACCCCCACTCAGATCTTCTGAAAAAATAATTATTGAGAAAATGAATGAAATTCAAACAATGTACATTTCTTTAGAAAGCTTCAATAAATTATACTTCAAATAAAACTCAACCTAGGCTACCATGTTCAGTCCAGCTTTTAATCCAAAAGGAAATGCCAAACTCAAGACAAAGGAGCATCAGAAGCGATATCAGACCAATGGCTCAAGAGCTGCCATTATTAAAATGACCTATTTGCCAAAATAAATCCATGTTTTGTCACCTGGAAAGGCCAACTTCCCCCTCATGTCTCCCCTCTTGCAGACATGAAAAGCCCACCTTCATCATTCCCCTCTCTCCTCTGGATGCCAAAGAAAACATTTTTAGTTTTCTTTTCTCGTTCCAAGAAAGTAGCCAGACTTTAGACAGTAGTGTTTTAATTCATTCTGGAAAAACAAACTCACATGGATTGATTGATTCTTCAGGTCCCCTTACTTGGACCTGGCGCATGATGATGTCCAAACAACTCTGCATAGTTACATTAAACGGATTCTGGTGCTGCAAAGTCACTGGGTGCAGGTAGCAGTGAAACATTCCCAAGACAATCATTAGACATGCAGAATGCCAGCCAGAAGCATGGATCACTTTCAGGGGTCTTGCTGCAGGGAGCATGAGGCTGTAGTTTGTGTGCAGTGACAGCTGTATAGGGGCAGCCGGCTGTGTTCAGGGGAGCAAAGCATCCCCTATTCCTCTGAACCTAAAGGGGTGTTTTTCCAAAAGAAGTATGCTCCCAATCCCTAAAGTTTGGGGCCAGATACCCCTCTGAGTTGTATGTGTTGCTCCTTGGAGAGTCAAAGCCAAGCCACCATGAGCATGAAAACTGGCTGATCCCCTCTGTCTTCATTCCCCAGCATGGAGAGAACAACTGCCATTCACCCCATGAATCCAAAAGAATCCCCCCATCCCTGGGTTGAAGCATGGATGCCAGCCAAGCAAGCCTTGGATCCCCAGGACTGTTGGGTTGTAGCTATGTTGGTGTATCCCATGTTTAAGGTGGTACTTTTGTTTCTCCACCCAATACAGCTTGGGGAGAGGGGTTGGTGGGGGCTGCCTGCCTAAATGCCCCTAGCCCGTGTGCTTATATTGGGACCTAGGGATCTGCACCTGGTTGGCAGTCATTTTGTAGTGAATGTGGTAAAGTGCCAGTGTTATCACAATGATGAGGCCCAAAATGAGTCCCAAAATCAGGGGCAAGGTTTCCTCCAGCTGCTCCCGCTCATCCACGGGGCATTTATGCTCTGAAATGAGAAAGAAGAAGAAAAACAGTGAGCTTCTGTCAGGATGTTCTAAATCATCAGTCCTATCAAAACTAAAAGGGAAATGGAGATGAGAAGTTCTCTCAAAGAAGCGTTAGGGAGACTTCTCTTTTTTTTTGAAGTAATATTTCCTCAACCAACCCTATAGGGCCGAATCACTTAATGTTTTTGCATAATGTAAAATAAAAAGTACAGTAGAGTCTCTGGTAACCAGAACACAAGCAACTGACACTTCCAAACCACTGGCAAAAAAAAAAAAAAAAAAAAAAATCAAAGAAATAATATTACATTTTTCTGGCATGGGTACCAGTTAACGGAGAGTCTACTTACAATTATCCAGCATCTACCAATCCCCATGGGGGCTGCTTAACTGAGAGTCTATTGTACATCAATTAATAGGGCAACATTCAGTTATCGGATTCCTGGCCGATGTCAACAAGACTTGCAGATGATTTACCTTAATTTTCAGTTTCAGCATTAGACACAATCAGCACCATTTTTATTGTTGGTTTAATTTTATAACTATTTATTGAAGTATAATGTACACATAGAGAACTGCACACAAACATACGGCTTTGAAAAGCCTGCAAATACCAAGTGTTGACAAAGCTATAGAGCAATCAGAACTCATATATCGTTGGTAGAAAATGGTACAAATACTTTGAAAAGTTTTAGCAGTTTTCTTTAATAAAGACAAACACACATACCCTATAACCCAGCATTCCATGCCTAGGTATTTACTTAAGAATAGTGAGAACATATGGACACAAAAAGACTTGAGTAAAAATGTTCATAAAAGCTTTATTCATGATAGCCTAAAATCTCCATCAAAGTGAAATGGATAAATAAATGGGTGTATTCATACAATGGAATATTAATTAACAATTAAAAGCAATGAACTATGGCTCCCCTTAACAAAATGGATTAATCTCAAACACATGTTGAGTGAAACTGGTAGACACAAAAGAGTACAAATTTAATCACCACAGAGTTAAAATGAAGTCTCTGGTGATTAAAATTCAGAAAAAATCTTGTATCTGGGGAACAAGACAGAGGGACTCTAGGTGTGATGGAAATATACAGCGTGTTCATCCAGGTGGTTATATGGTTGCAAGTATACTAGGTAAAATCACATTGGAATAAATACTTTAGATTTATGCATTTTAATATATGTAAGTATATTAAAATCTTTATTTTTTTTAAGATTTATTTTATTGTTTGAGAGAAGGTGACAGAGAGAGAGAGAGAGAGAGAGAGAGAGAGAGAGAAGTGGGGAGGGCCCAGAGCAGTCTCCATAGTTGTACACCATTAGTTGTGACATAGTTTCATTCCACACAGGTGGATGTGGGGCCGTACAGAGTGGGAACTAAACTGGAGGCCTCCCGCATGGGAGGCCAGAACTTTCACCACCATCCCGGTGGGTACCATTTGGACTGCAGTTCAGCATATGGGTTTTGCATGGGCTGGAAGTGGGATTAGATTTCCAGACCCTGTGGTTGCAAGGCAAGTGCTTATCCTGCTGAGCTATCCCAGCATCCCCTATACTATTAATAAAAATTTTTGAAAGAAAATATAGAGCTTGGTGAATTTTTACAAATGAGTACCTCATGTAACCAGAATCTAGATCAAGAAAGAAAATGTTACCAGCACCACAGAGTTGATTCAATTTTTACCCTCTTAAAATTCCTGACAGTTGAATAGCCCTATGTCTCCATTTTCACACAGAACCAGAAACACAAGGTTTGGGAAACCTTGTGGTCAGATACTCGGGAGAGCTGATCAGCACTGCATTCCTAAAAACCAGGCCATGTTTGCTCAAGCCCTTTTGCTTCTTGTGAGTAATTACCGGCCTTTTCCCCAAACTTAGGAGCCACAACTAGAGAAAGTAGGCTTTCGATACCTCTTCATAGAGACCAAGTTCTTAAGTCAAGATGGCCAGTAAACATTTATTGAATCAATATGAGACTTTTCAAGTACCACACTTTGAGTATCAGCCTGCCAGCCCAATACACCCATTTTCCCGGGGAATACACTTGCTGTTGTTACAAGATGTACCAGGAACAGCTATGGGCCCAGAATTCCATAGCCAGGAGTTTTTTTTCCCCATGATCCTACACTGCTCCTTTGAAGAGAACAATGAGTAGAATGGGGTATCCTGGGTTAGAGATTTTGTTACCATAAAAGGGTACCGTATTTTCCAGTACATAAGACGACCGGGTGTATAAGACAACCCCCTAATTTTGCAGTTAAAACATACGTTTAGGCCTATATTCACTGTATAAGACTACCCCCCACTTCCGAGGCTGTAGTCTTATACAGCGAATATAGGCCTAAACCTATGTTTTAACTGTAAAATTAGGGGGTCGTCTTATACGTCCGGTCGTCTTATACACTGGAAAATACGGTATTTGTTTTCCTCACCATAACACACTATCACTCATGTAATGTTAACACAGATTGTAGGATTCGCTCAGTTTTCATGTGCTAGCTGCATACTTCTATCTTGATATTAATGACATACACTTTTAACTTCACCTGTGTTTATGGTACAGAGGTGACCTTGGGAAAGTCCCCAGGTCACCTAAGGATGGGGGCTGATTGCTAGGGGAAACTGATTTGTGGGGTAGGGGTGGGATTGGAGACTGAGTTCAATTGCCAATGGCCAGCGGTTTAATCAAGTATGCCTATGTAATGAATCTCCATAAAAAAACAAAAGGACAGACTTGGGAGAGCTTCTGGTTGGTGGACACCTAGATATTTGGAGAAAGTGGTTCAATCAAAGGGCATGGAAGCGCTACACCTTTTTTTCACATACCTTACCCTACACCCTATACCTTACCTCTTCCATTTGGCTTTTCCTGAGTTAGATCCTTTTTTTTTATTTATTTATTTATTTATTTTTATTGTTTTTGACAGAGAGAGAGAGAGAGAGAGAGAGATACAGAGACAGGGAGAGAACTGAACTGGGGGCACTCCCCAGTTCAGCACATGGGTCCACATGGGCCAGGGCCGGGATTCGATCCTCAGTCCCCGGAGCTGCAAAGTGAGCGCTTAACCCACTGAGCCATCCCGGCTTCCCCATTAGATCCTTTTTTAATAAATGGGTGATCTAATAAATAAAACGATTCTCTGAGTTCTGTGGTACACTCTAGCAAATTAATTGAACCTGAGGAGAAGGTCCTGGAAACCTCTAATCTACAGCAGTTCCATCAGACACCCAGGCAACAACCTGGACTGGTAATTGGTATCTAAGGTGTGTGTGTCCTGGCGGGTAGGGGGCGGGTCTTATAGGACTTAACCCTCAACCTGTGGCCTCTGATGGTAGTTCCAGGTAGATACTGTCAAAATTGAACTGTAGGACACCCAGTGAGTGTCAGAAAATTACCTGGTGGTGTAGGACAAAGACCTCACATGAGAATTAGTGAAGAATCTAGTGCCAGAAGGATTATCCTTAAATGGATAATAACTTTAGTGTAGTTATAGGAAATAATATCTCATAACCCATCTGTTAAGGAAAACAGAGGAGAAAAGCACAATGTCTTTTGGTAAGAAAAAAAACCCCAAACCACACACACACACATACATAAAATACGAGGGTTGTCAGAAAAAATTCCAGCCATTGTCAATATAACACGAATGGTTACATTACTAGATACTTTCCAGACAGCCATATAGTAAATAATATTATTGTATTATATTTTATTTTATTGTATTTTATTGCTTAACAAATTTTTTTGTTGCCTTAGGAAAAACCTGAACTAAACACACCACAGGAAGGGCTGTAGAAAAGGAGTATTAAACTATAGACATGTGAAATATAGCCAAGAGAAATGAGGGATGTTAAGAATCATCATGTTATGGTGATAGAGAGTTGTATACCTGGAATCTACATAATTTTTACTAACCAATGTAACCCTAATAAATTTAACAATAATAAAAAAAAAGAATCATTATGGAAAACACTGAATCCCTACTCTCATCCACTCCTTTCCACTAAGTGGTCAAATAAAAGGGAATTCCTGGGTTTTCTATCCTTTATCCTCCATCCCAAAATTCTCTAAGTTCTGGAAACCAAAAGTACTTTGTGTCACTCCTTTGGCAGCAAAACCTGACTTAAATTAACGTTAGGCTGCTCATGATTCTCATTCATCCTACATATAATAGTGTGAAGATTCATGTGTTTCACTGTAGGAAAAAGATATAGTAATATGAATACATTTGTTTACAATGGGATGCCCTGACTCTGCTAGGATCTTCCATAATACACTGGTCCTCCATTATCTGTGGGGGAATGTTCCAAGACTCCCATAAATGTCTTAAACTATGGAGTATGCCAAACCCTACATATATATATATATATATATATATATATATATATATATATATATATATATATATATATATATATACACACACACACATATATATATACACACACACACATATATATATATATATACACACACACACATATATATATATATATATACACACACACACATATATATATACACACACACACACACACACACACACAAATACATATATATATACACACACTATGTTTTTTTTCTGTGTATACATATCTATGATAAAGTGTAATTTATAGTTTAGGCACTATACGTGATTAACAACAACTAAAATAAAATAGAAAAAGTATAGCAACAAACTGTAATAAAAGTTATTGAATATGGTTCCTATCTCTCTTTCTCTCAATATCTTATAATGTACTCACCCTTCTTCCTGTGATGATGTGAGATGATACAATGCCTATGTGATGAGACGAAGTGATGTGAATGGCAGAGGTGTTGTGACGTGGTATTAGGCTACTAAGAGGGTTACTTGAACACAAACTGCAATAGCGCAGCAGTCAATCTGACAACCTAAGTGACTAACAGGTGGATAGCATACCTACATAGCATGGATACACTAGACAAAGGGATGATTCACATTCCTTATGGGATAAAATGAGACAGCGTGATACTTCATCATGCTGCTCAGAATGCTGCACAATATACAACTTATGAATTGTTTGCTTCTGTAATTTTCCTCTGAATATTTTCAGACCATGGTTGACTGCAGGTAACTGAAACCACGGAAAGTGAAATCACAGATAAGGGGGGTTACTGCCCATGGACTATGTACTTCCCAAAGTCTATATCATTCTGCATTCTGAAAAACATCAAGGGTTTTAGATGAGAGGTTGTGAACCCCTAAAGAAAGGCAAGTGTTCCCCTTTTATACTTAAACCAGTGTTTTCAAACTGCCACTGACCCCTACAGAGAAAAAGATTTACATTACAATTCAGAACATATGTATACATGTTTAACTAGAACCAACATTTTATAAAACTTTAGTTATCCTTTGTGCCTCTAATGATTTACACTCTATTCTATTCTCTTTCATTTAAAACAGTGCTTTCTGGTCACAACCCACTAAAGCACAGGTTGTAATCTTTTTTGCACCATTATGATGAAACTATCCCCTCTTCTCAGTATAATTCAGCTATCAAAACATTTTAAAATAATGTGTGAGACAATACTATATATACTTCATTAGTGTACATGTATACTGGCTGTGATTGCAAAGTAGAGACGAACATAATTGTCACTTTGCAAGATCTCTACGAATAATGTGAGATGAAAATATAACTTCTATTGGTGACAAAGTCATGGGTACCATTAATATTACTGTGGGTTGCCACCTTCATTTATAATCAAAGGAAATGTTAAATATCAACTAGAACTTAGTAGAGACAAAGGTGTACATTTTTCCCCTTTGAAATTTACAGCACCCTTGAATTTTGTCCACAAACCCTATGGACCCCAGAATTAAGATCCCGTGCAATAAGCTTATAATACAAGGAAGGCCCTAATGTCTCCTTGGGAGAAGAGTATCCCTTGGCTTAGCACAGACCACGTCTGGCATTAGATGCTCAGAGAATCCTAACTTCCTGCCCACCTTGGGGTCCCTCTGCCTCTGTCCTAGCTGGATACAGGGTTCTATAGCACAGGGGCCCAGGGTAGATGTGCTGTGACTGAAAAAGGTGACAACCAGCCTCATCATTGGAGAGAACCTAAGGAAGGCAGAACAGACAACAGAGGGGTGATCTGTGGCCCAGGGCCCGTTGCCAACGATAAACCCGGTGCCCCCACCGAAATCCTGATTCATCCGAGATTCTGTTTTCTATACATGTGTTTTCCTTTCTTTTGTTCTGTTAGGTGATCACAGCATTTCAAAGTGGTAATTACTCCCTGAGGCAAACAAACTCTAAGAATTATTCTCTGTGCCTCCAAAAAGCAGCACTGAGATGGGCAATGGGCCAAGAGGCAGGCTACCTGCCTCCTCAAGCTCTGCTAATGCACAAGCTATTTCTGCTTGAGGAGGAAGACAGCCTTCTGCTGGTGGTGCTTCCTTCACCCTCTGCCAGGGCAGCTAAAAGGAGGGGTTTGCCCCTCTTCTCATATTTTCTCTGGGCTGGCTCTGGACTCCTGTAACCTCCGCAAAATGTACTTTGTATACCGAGAAGTCGTTAGAATGAGTGGGCTTTGGAGATAATTCTCCCCAAGATGTAAGTGCTAGCGATAGAAAAAAGATAGCAAAACCCTTTACTGACGGACGCCACTGTGTGCCAGAACACAGCACACATGAGGAACAGCTGTATAAACTCCCACTAGCCTGTAAGCTCCCCCAGCGCAGGGAAAGCTCACATACCCCTGTGTCTACACAGGTGGTGCCTTATGCCCTGGGCATTCACCACTACCACACATTCCAATAGCTTTTGACTAGAAGGCAGAGCAACCCCAGAGTCAAGGCCTCTCCCTACCTCAGCCACATTAGAAAGGTTGTCACGTACCTTGAATTCATGAGCTTTTTATCATTGTTCCTAAAGAGTGGGAGAGGCCATCTGAACTGTATTTTACCCAGATAGAGTGGAGGCAAGTTAGCAGGGAAATGCCAGTTTCACCACCCAAAGGGGGGACAACTCTAATTCGGGTTTTCCACTCTGTCGCAGAGGTTCTAGCATTGTAAGACCACGTACCCACCATGGCAACCTGCCCCTTAGTGCACCTGTACTGGCTGCCTTGCCTTCGTGTCTCACTTCCCCAGGCCCCTACCAGTGCGTTCTAGCTAGGCTGACCAGATGTACCATTTTAAATGGGACAAAACCAATATTCCCCTGTTTCAAATGCTACGTATGGTCAGTCTAGCCTCACCGGGCTAAATTCAAGGTGTTGGTAGGCTAACCATGTATACCATTTAGAACGGGACAGTACCCGTTGTTTTCTATCCCATTTAAAACATCCAGTCAACCTATTTCTAGAACCACCTCCTATCTAAACCACTTGCACTTACTCCCATGGGACCTGCTCCTGGGAACCTCACCTAAAACAGTATGACAAACACAGAATTCTAAGACTGATCAACAGCGTGGCCCTCCACTGGGGCTCTGCACGGCAGCCCTCCACACAGTTCTCAGCAGTGCGAACGACAGGATCATCTCCCTC
Source organism: Craseonycteris thonglongyai (assembly GCA_004027555.1). NCBI lineage: Eukaryota > Metazoa > Chordata > Mammalia > Chiroptera > Craseonycteridae > Craseonycteris > Craseonycteris thonglongyai. Next base: position 62,936 of record PVKE010000793.1, read on the forward strand.
TAGAGGGAGGCCCTCAGCAGCCACTACCAGAGGGACAGGTTTCTTGACTGGGGGGTGCTGAGTAAATCACAGGGCTCCATGTCAGCCTCAGCAAACCCTGCCTGCACCTATGCCATGGTGGCTTGCCACAGGAAGCTGTCCTGGGAGTAAGTGTACAGAGAAGGGTAAGGCATATTCATGTCCGCTAAAACATGCCTCGTTTTTCATGGGTTCTGGGTAAAATACAGAGCAGGTGGCAACTTCCAATTACAAAAAGTTCATGAGTTCAGAGTACTCAACAACCATTGAAAAGGTACCTTCTGCATCCAGATGTTGATTATGTAGCAACTTCTCAGTTAACGATCGCTCAGACTTCAGATTCCAGCACGGGCAATCCCCTTTCTCAGTCCGTGTGCGTCTCCAGAATCCCCTTTCTCAGTCTTTGTCTCATTCCTGCAGTCAGTTAGTAGTCACTACATGAAGTGTTCACAATCATGCAAGACTACATATTTGGTTTATAAGTGTGGGATCCTGTGATAGCTATTGAAAAATACATACCCTATGGCACCATGGAACACCGCAAGACATCCGCCTTAAGCTCCTTGCTTATCGACTAGTTCACTTGACTACCATGTCATTGGTAGTTGTGCAGCAGAGGCCGAGGAGGCTCTGAATGGCTAAGAGACCAGACAGGTGCTTGTCCCTGCATGGGCAGCCACTAGGAGTGCAGCCTTCACCAATACCTTCAGCTCTGAGCCTCGGTTTTTCTACTGTAAAGAGGGAATCATCGTACGTTTTTCATAGGTTGGTTGGTTGATTTTTCCGTCTTGATAATTAAAAAGGGACCAGCCTATATGTAGTAATGTACTGCCTGTTAAACCTGAATCTTTAATAAAGGGGAACAGAGGCAGCCTTCAAGTTCTGATACATTTCTTCTGTCATTATACATAAAAGTTGTTGGTAATGTAAGCCATTGCAATACTCAGGCTAATTCGTTCCCTCCCTGTAGTGCACCCCCAGCCCACAACCTCCATCCCTCCACAGACAGAAACCTCCTGGGGCCTTCAAATGGTTACTCTACGAATTAACTGTGAGAGGACAAATTAATCCACCCCAACTGAGAAACATGGGGGGCCTGGCAATGCAGGGTGGTGGTTGCCATACAAAGCGTATTCGTTATGGAAATGAGCCAACATAGCCTGTGTGTGTTGGCCCCTAAGTCATTTATTTCTCCACTGCAGACAGAGACCCATTAGCTGAAAAGCCTGCGGGTGCCAAACTCAAATTTTTACACATGCAATTATTTTAAAAACAGCCCAAACAAGCAGATTTTAGCCATTTGGAGCCTGCCCGCTTTGCATACCAAATTGCAACCCACAGCTGCTCCCCATTGATAAGATAGGGCCTTGTTGTAAGGCCCCCCCAGCCTCTCTGCGGCCCCTCAAAGCTCTGTGACCCTGAGTGACATCACCTAAACATGGAAGGCCCCTCTCCTGTACCTGCCACCAGGAGTCCTTTGTTCTCCTCCCTCTCTGGATGGTGGTCCCTGAGGTACCTCCCTCCAGACTATGCCATGCTGTGAGGGACTTCCCTTCTCATGCAACCCTGTGAGAGTGCCACCCAACGGAGCTTGTGTATTACTGCCTCGCATGGTCACACCTTTTCCTGGATCAGCTGAAAACCCCTCCAGCCTCCTCCAGCATTCCGTGCAACAAGAGCATCACTGAGGAGCTTGCTAGAAATGGAGCAGGCTTGGGCCTGGCCCTACGACCCACTGAACCAGACCGCGCAGGTTAGTGAGGCCACCACAGCTGCACATGCCACAGCTAGAGACATGCAGGCTAACCCACTTTCACTGGGGATCGGTGTAATAACCAAGCTCAATGCACTAAAGAGATTTGTGTGATAGAGATGTCAACCTCCATTGGGGCTGCTCTCAGCCCCAGTGACTATGCACTCATCCATGTCAATGACCCGCCCTTGCTTTTCTCAGAGTCTGTTGAGGGGGCAGGTGTGAAGGTCCAGACTGCCAGCTAGGCCCCAGTATACAGGGAATATTGGAAACCCTTATGATGTGGGCCGTGCACTCACAGGACCAAATGCATGTACACACCCCTGCAGTGGGCATGCAGATATGACTAGCCCTCCCACACCCACACACACCCACGTGCTCCACTCACACACCCACACAGGCATTGGCCACATATCCAGAGTGTCTATTGTGGAGAATGGGGGTCAAAAAAAGAAATCCTTCGGTTTCCACCAAATCAAATAAAATGATGTACAAAATACCTTGACAAGCAGCTGCTGAGTGGCACAGACTAGAGAAGCCAGGAACAAAAGAACCCCTGCCACACAAAGGCAGTAATTCTGAATGAGCCCTGTCTCCTCCCAGGAGCATCAGGGCTTGAGCCCCAGGGTACCTTCTGGAAGGAAAATCCTAATGATCACTCACAAAAGCCAAAATGAGATGCAGGCAGAAATCGCACATGCTGACACACATGTGCTCCATCTGGGACCTGTGTGTGGTTAATAACTGTTTCTTAAATCAAAGATGTCATTCAAGGCTATGCCATGAACACCAATTTTTAGGAAAGTAGCTCTGGTCCTTATGCAGTACTCATTTACTATTACTTTGTACACCATCCTAAACATCCTTGAGATTTGATTTCTCAGTCCATAAACACCTATAAGCAATAATTTAGAAATATCCCCGAGCGGGCTAAGGTGAGGCTGTGGTAAGGAACTAGTAAAAGCAGCAATTATAGCACGACTAGGATCAAGAAGTAGAGAAGTGCCTAACAACAGCTGACCAGCAAAACACAAAAAGTCATAAGATACTATTAAAAGCACCCAAATAAACTCAAAAGCCTCTATGGTCAGGACGCTGGGGACTGATACTATACAATTAAATATTTTCATAATAAATGCCTGGTATCCAGAATCACAAGTCCACTTGCATTTAATTCTATTTAATATTTTCAGTTGAAGAAAGATGCTGTTACATTTATAAATGTTTCTATAATCAAACAGATTTATTTTTAAAAGGTAGAGTCTTGACACTTGTTTAGTTTTAATTTTGTAGACAATACATTGTAATGGAATAGCTCCTCCTGCCACAGGGGCAGGTAAGTGTGGCCCTGTGTTACTAAATCAATTAAATTCTCATTTGCCCGGCATCGAATCCTTTGGAAGTCTGTATTAATTGAGTCAGAAGCTTCAGAATACCAATGCAGCTGAAGTTAATTGGGCATCTGCAATGTGCCATGCGCTGTGTTAGATGCTAAAAATACAAAGATGGAAAGGAAGCTGGCCTTTCTTTCTAGGACAGGGGAATTCTCAAATGCCTTCTGAATAATGGTGGTTGGGGTGGGGGAGGGGTCCATTCAGTATGGTTTGGGTGGAAGGGGCGTTTTGTGAAAGCTGGATTCCTTGGGAAGCGACTTAATGGTTCACATGTGACACAAATGGGGACTCCTTAATATCCTGCACATTTGAATAGTTGTATTCATCTGGGAATCCCCAGCCCAAAAGAAGCCATCTATAAAGCAATCACAATCTCTCCCTATGTCTTAAGCACAAGGTATAAAGAGAATATCTATCTGTCTTTAACAATCTTCCGCAGACAAAAGAGAGAGAACAAATGCAGAATTCACGTACCCTTTATTTGCCTAGTGTAAATTGTTGGACAAATTGCAGAAAGGCGGAGGCTTCTCATGCCCTCCCTCTGTTCGGAGGCAGAGAACCCCAGAATGTGGACACCCCAGCCTGGGCTGGCTGTGTTGTGTCTGGTCCCCTTTCAGGGGTTGGCAGGGACTGGGGAGCATTTTGTCCACAGCCCAGAGGGAGAGGATGGGGATCCATGTCTCCCTGGAGCCTTGCGGGTGCCTCTCTCACAGGGCGAGTGCTGGATGGAGGCAGGTCTTCATAATTCTCTCTGTGATCTGCGAGTCACACACACACACACACACACACACACACACACACACACCCTACTGCATTCGAGCCACACAAAAACTTCAACTCATGGTGGTAGAACCTACAGCTGGACTGAGAGGACATGGAGAAACGGAAGCCCCCAGAAGGAAAGGCTCTTCCCTAATCCAGGGTTCTCTAGGTAACGACTTGAGATGTTTAGCTGCTTTTTGATTGGAAGCCTTGCACCCAAACTATATTTTTTTCCAAGCTGACTTTCTTACTTCTCTATCTATCCAGTTCTTCTTTTGGCAAAGGCAGGCAAGGAGGGGAAGATGAAGACATAAATGAAATGAGGGAGGGTGGAAATGAGGGAGAAAAAGGAAAAGAGGAAAGGAATGAAATGAAGGAGGGGCGGGGGAGCCACCGACATTGATAAGATTCAGTTCACTGCCTTTTAGTCCTTGCAAAATATGACAGAGGGAGGCAGTGTTGTGTTAGCCCAGAGAAAAGCCTGGGATCCTGGTAGGTCCCCCTGCACATCCATGCTGAAGGCAGCCTTCTCTCCCCTCCCCACCCCACCCACCTACCTTCACTGAAGACAAAGTCCGAGACAATGTCGAAGGGCTGGATGTGGACTGCGGACAGGATCATGGTGACGGTCTTCTGCGGATCGCTGGAGGCTAGTGAAATGGTTTGCTGAGCTTGACACTCATAAGACTTTCCAGCTGGGGTGACCAAGGCAGAGAGGCGATGTGAGTTGGCAGTGTGCTTCCCAGCTGCAGGGAAGGCCCAAAGCAGTGGTTAAGCCTCTGTGGGTGGCACAGCCCTCAGGAGGGCTCCTAACCTCTCCTGCCAGAGGGCTGGCTCTTGCCTCTCAGCTCCAGACCCTCCTCTAATCCTCTGTGTGGCTGAGGCTGTGCCTATGACATCAGGGGGTGTCCAAGGACAAATACACCGGTTCCTTCAAAAGCAGGGGCTCAAACCATTAATCTAGAATTTGGGGATTTTTTTTGGAATTTCTTTTTGGAAGTGAAGCATGATACCTAAAAACCCTACTTTTTTTTTTTTTTTTTTTTTCCTTTATAAAACCTAATGGAGATGCCAAAGATGTGGAACTGCGACTTGTTTTTCTGCATTTCACACTGGCTGGCAAAGGATAAAGTACAGCATGGCTGGTGCCTGGTGCCTGGTGCTTGGGCAGCCGCCTCTGCATAGATGCCCTCTGGAGGCCTGCCTCCCTTTTCTCCCTTTCTCGCATACATTTGTTTGTTCCTCTTTTGCCTTTTATTTTGGGAGGGGTCTAATTTAACTAAGAAAATGCTTGAATATAAAATTTGATGAAGAGAAGAAAATGCTCTGTACTGTGGTGATAATAAGGGGTAAAAAGGGAGAGATGACAGATGTACTCTTCCATGTGCTCAATAAGAACCTTTTCCTAATTCTGGTGCTCAGGTGATCAAAGGCCTCCTTATTGAGTAGATTAGACCATGTTTAAAATAAATCAATGAATTCATTGAAATGTGGTCTTTGATAGAACCTGCAAATATATGCATTGCTATTTGGGGAATGGATGTTGCTCTTGCCACGATATTTTTGGAGAATCTGGGTGCGTTTTTGGAGCGATGGGCAGGAACAGCTAATGCATTAGGCCGCGGTCCCGAACCGCTCCGGCTGGCTGCAGCCATGACTGACTACGGCATAGGACCTCTGCCGCCAGGCGCCAGGGGATATGGGAGGTCATCCAACATTGATCGAAAAGAAAAGTCCTGCTGCACCCCTAAAGTTTCAGTGCATGTGATGAAAAACCGAGGTGCAGAAAAATAACAATACAGCTTCGCCCTTCTCCACGCTCCTCTAAAGGACACATCAGAAGAGGTCGTCCTGAAACTGTCGGGGAAGACCGGCCCTCCAGAGACGTCTCATCCGGATCAGGCCCCGGGTGACCGGCTGGTCCTGGGCCGGCGGATCCTTGATCAGATCCACAGAACCAGCAGGCGCTGCCCCTTCCTCTGCCTTGGAGAGCAAGCCAGGGCGACTTTGGCCTGCGACCACCAAGCCGGAATCGGTTTCCACAACATTCCGAATTTCCTGAAGAATTCGGCCTCCAAGCTTGCGCTCTCTGCAGAGTCGGCGCTTTCCCAGGCTCCTTCCCCTGGCCTCTACTCACCCCTGACGGCGTCTTTAAAATGGGTCTTCTTCGAGGAGTCGTAGACAAACTGGACCTTGCTCAGCCTCCACGTCGCCTCGGGTCCCTTGGACGTGTTGTGACTTTCCTACCGATGGCAAAGGAGAGCGTCAACCGCCCCCGCGGCTTCTGGGTGGAGAAACCCAGGGGCGGCCGCTGCCCACACCCGCCCTGGAGTCTGCGCCCCCTTTGCGAGGCGGGCTCGCAGTTACCTTCACAAACACCATCTTGAGCGCGTAGGCGCGATCCACCCAGAACACCTGCAGCTCCGACTCGTTGTGGCCACAGTGGCCATTCACCTCAGCTCCCCGGGTCAGTGAGATATCAGCCTGTTCCGTGATCAGCTGGGAACACAGACGCCCGCAACCCCTCAGCGCGCCCGCCCCCAGGGGGCTGGAAAGGGAGGCGAGTCCAAACTCCGGGTGGCACGCCTGGGTACTTCTCTGCGCGCGCGCTCCCAGGTCCGGAACATGCGGTTAGATGCTCTACGTGCAGACCCCGCCGTTAGGGAAGCAGAGAGAGGGGGTTACTTTCAAAGCAGGCAGGGCGAGCGGAAGGCATTACAAGCCGGAACCCCCATGCAGCATTCGGGAGCAGCCTGCGGGGGGCGCACGGGGGAAGGCGGGCGACCCAGCTCTTCATCGGGCCTTGAGGGAGGGTGCCCTTTGCCCCTGGAGCCCTAGGACCAAGCTGGGAGGGAGAAGGTTCCTTACATCGACATAATTGCTGGCCCACACATCATAAGGGACAATAAATTTGGCTGCAAACTCTGCCATGAGACAAGTCGTCCCATTTTCCCGCACCACAAATATATTTTTTTCAGGGTTAGTGGAAAGGCCTGAGAGATTTTCCACTTCTTGTTCTGCCATGATGCGAGCCACTGTATCTGCGGAGGGAAAAATATCCTACCAGTTCCGGGCTCAGTACGCCCACGCTTCTCGGGCACAAGGATGGAGAGATCGTGGTCTTCAGGCTAGGGGTGACAAAGTTCCCTGCCGGCTGCGGTGCGCTCGGAGAGCCATTTCTTTAAGCTAGCGCCTACACATTCTATTCAGTTGCTATTAATTTTTAAGACAAGTAATATTATAAAAGATTTAAACCTGACTACTTGGTAACCAAATCTTTCCTGCCAATTGCTTTGCTCCCACGAACTGGCCCGTATAGCACACGGCACACAGGTGTGTGGCTCTCTGGGGAATTCCCCAACACCAGAGGGAAGGCCCAACGTCCCCTCCCCCCACCCCGGAAAAAAAAAAAATCCCGCAAAACGTTAAGGGTCACATTGTGACCTTAAGCAACTGACTTCACTCTGCCGGTTCTATTCTCCGCGAAGAGTGCGCCCTGCCCTCGCAGTCGCCGGAGGCTACTTACGGAACAGCATCAGAAGTCTACAGAAGCTGAGAACGGCTCTTCCGCGGAGATCCATGCTTGCCTCGCAGCGAGTAAGGCCAAGGGTGCTGCCGCAGAGGCTGCCCAGAGAGGGAATCCCTCAAAGTCGCCGCTGGAGTGAGCCGGGGTGAGCGAGGGGCGGGGGAGCCGAGAGGGAGGCGGAGGGGAGCGCGTGTTCTTTGCGCGCTGGCGAGGACTTGGTGCTGGGTACTGCACCGACCTATGCAGGCTGCACACGAGTCTGCTCACTGCAGAGGAACGGACCGCGCGGTGAGGTGGTTGTGCACGGCTGTGAGTGCTGAAAGGACCCGGTTGTGTTGCAAGTGATTGTGGCTTGGCTTGCCAAGGGCCAAAGGCAGGGGAGGAGGGGCGGGGGGGGGGGGCTCAAATTCTCTTTGAGTCTGTTTCCTCTTCGGCAATTGCTTCCGCAAAGGTGATTCTGTCCCGAGAAACTTAATGGATTGATTCGCTTTCTATACCAAAAACAATTATTCGGTGGTGTAGAGATCACGTATCACATCACTGGGGTCCTAGCTTCTGACAATGCATGTGGCTCCTGAAAGATGGTAAAGCACAAATTGTTGCTCTGGGGGTGGAGGAGTAGGCAGGCACAGAGGAGGAAAATGCTATGGCAACAGTTTCCTGCACTTGGAGTCCTCTGCTTCTCTTCTCAGCTCTCACTGAGCTCATGGGGTTAAAGCTCAATGAACGTTTCCTCACAGGAGACCCCCAGTCAGTGAAGTCTATCTATTCAGGCTTATTTCCGAGAGTTCTGCTCTCCGGTTGTGTGAGCTCTCTGAACTGGGGTCACCTGTCTACCCTCACTCATTATATTGTGACCACTCTGCCAAAAAGAATGTATGTGAACCTGAAGTTTGTAAGGGTTATCTAGGGTCTCTTAGGATAGTGATGATATTAATACATACTTATGTAAACACACAGTCTGATATTACTCCGCCTCCAATAGAACAGAAAAACAAGTACTACTGAGTTAATTTCTACATTTACACTTTTGGCAGCTTTTATTTTTCTTTTCACTCCACCAATCAGAATCAGAATGCAGCTATTGCAGCAACAAACATGATGTCCTCATTAAGTGTAGTGATGTCCAAATATGTCATTTCTTACAGGATTTCATTATGTGAATAGTCAGTAATATAAGGTCATAAAACAATGTCATATTAAGGGAAAATTTTCAAAATATGTTTATGTGCATTGTCACATTTGATCCTCTCTGCAACCTTAGAAGGCAGGCAAGAAGAGATACACCTTATTGTGGTTGCATATACCCCAAAACTGAGGCTCAGAGAAATGAAATGACCTTCCCAAGTGTCACATGTCCAGAATTAAAATTAAAAAATCACATGCTTTAACTTTGTAGGGATCATCTTCATTTTTTCCTTATACAATACTTTGACTCTAAAATACACCATAATTTGATTTCCATTAAAATCTTTATTAATGATCAAATAACAGGCTGAACCCTAAAATTTCTATCACTAAATTAACATTCCTGAAATGTATAGAATGCTATTTTAAGTATAACAATATTTTGATATATACTCCAAAGTATCTATATAATTATTCTTTCAAACATATCCTTGTATCAATAATTAGATCAATGTTTTTATCTTTATTTTTATCTCTGTATTGATAGTTCATCCAAATATTTCTCAAGAACTTTGCATAAATGATTAGATATAGAAGAATTAAGTCAAATTTGTGATTGATATAAAGTCAATCATTATCAGTCGAGGGTGGAAGTTGTAAAATTCATATGCCTTATAATTTGTCATGTTAGCTATTATTAAACACTATTTTCCTGTGGTACTGTAAAAACTAGAAAACAATGAGAAATATGTAATAAAGTGTGTATATATATATATTTTTTTTTCTCTACTTTTCTCCATCTTTTCCTCCAGTACTTTAATGAAAAAAAAAATGAGTAGATTTCAGTACAGGATTCATTATTTATTATTCTGAAGACCTTGTACAGATTTGGTGTTTCTCATTTAAAAAATTGGGATAATAACCCAGGTGATGGTGGGATAGGTCAAGTGAGCCTGTGCATATAAAGAATTCATAACAAAAGACAAATTAATTTAGTCCATGAACATTAACTGAATACCTAGTACTTGCACAAGGTTTGCTGTTTTGAAAACCCAAAGACAAACAAGTACCATCCTACAAGTAAGAAAGATATCTGTACAATATTATAGCAGTTTCTCTTGTGATACATACTGTAGATATACTCACTTTATAAGTTGTTAAAGATCAACTGAATCAATTGATGATTGCTGGCTTTAATAATAAAATATTAAATGGGAAGTAGCATTGGTCATTAATGTTATATTATTGTAGTTGATTTATAAATCAGATGGTGATTCCTTTGAAAATGGTTTCCTTCATACATAAATGATCTTTTTTGACACGAGAATGATTGAAAGAGTTAGAAGAAAAAAAGGAAGCAATGTTAACCCTTTCTTCCTGGATCATCTTTAAAACATAATAAATTAAATGTCCCTTTAGGTAGATTATCTTTATATAGTTTACAAATACCCATTAATTAATTTATTTTAATCCCTGGGGATTCTTGTGTTGCAGTAGAAGTTAGGTCATTATAACTACCATATTCACCTACATCAATTAAATGTTTAATGCAGCCTTAAAAAAAACTGCAGTTTTTTAAAATTACCTAGGAGGTAATAAAGGAACAAAACTGACCACTAAATTATATCTTAAAATAGTAATAAAATTTTCCAGAATTTGCTTTGTTTTTCATTTTGGAGTGGGAGAGAAGGTAGGAGAAACTGACCTAAACAGTTACAGTCACATGGATGATGGTTGTATCAGTTCTCATCATCGCTGCTGGTTGTCAATAGAAAATGTCAGGGGTAAGTGTGACCAAGCATGTTGACTTTGGAATCACCTCTAGATCTTCTAAGTCCTTCAAAGGATTCTCTTCAATGCGCGTACTTACTTACAGAATTATCCTTTATGAATCTCCAGCCATTGGGTGATTGCTGTTTTATATAAGTGGAAGAAAAGCCCCCTGAATCTATAGAACTTCCAGTTTGAATGAAAGAAAACAAGAGAATACATGAAGATGTGGGGTGCCTGGTATAGTGTATGCATACATGTTTATGGAAAGAAAATGTAAGACAGCCACCCCAGGGTGAGATGAAATCGACCAAAGAAGGCCTCTTGAAGAAGGTGGAAAAACTGGCCTGGCATGAAAGACAAGGAAGGACAATGCAGATGGAACAAATATACATGAAATAGTAGAGTCAGTGCAAACATCTGTTTTTCTTTCCATTTTTATCAATTTGTAATCAGGAAGAAATTAGGCCCTAATGCCCACAATGCTTTATAGACTACATAACCTTTACTTAACTTATTCATTTAATAATTTACCAACATATGGCTATGCAAAAGAATGGCATATGCAAAAATATCCTAAATAAAATTAAATATTTCAATTGTTAGGTGCATCTCTTTATATTTGATTGTATACGCAACTGACTTGTATTTGTAGCATCGAGAAATAAAATTACAATAATCAGAAAAAAAATCTTAAATAGAGAACATATTTATAAGCTTCAAAAGGGGAAAGCTATGCTTTGTTGCAGCTGAAATTTGGCTTGCAGTGAAGTATAAAAATGTACTCTGGCTCTTTGTCTCCACCATCAGCGCTAAAAAGCAGAGAGAGAGGGAAAGAGAGAGAGAGAGAATGCATATGGGAGCACATGTGGATAATAGAAGCAGGGATAGATAATTTAACCATACTGGACAAGATATACACAGCAATTATGTCAAAATACTACTTAACAAACCCTTTTCTTGTATTCAGCTTATCACTGAACAATTATTTGATTTAATTCAATCACTACCTTTGAATACCTTTGAAACCCTGTCTGGGATAGAAACCCTTTGGTGATAGGGACTGAAAAATAAGTGTACACAAGAATTATTTTGCATAAATTGGGAAACCCTGGAATATTTGGAAAGAATCAGAACATTCAAGTTCAGGCCTCTGATGTGCTCAGCTCACACGTTCTTAATGAAATGTCCCTCTTCCTTTCATTTCACTGGTCCCTCCTGCATATACTTTAGTGAAAGGAGAACTGCTTTGCCAATGAGGGTAAGCAATGGAGGAAACAGGCACCAGAATAATAGCCCTTTCATTGGCAAAGTGTGTTTATGCTAAATGTTCTTCACATGCTTGAATTTAGGGAATAAAGTCCATATAACAAACCCTGAATAAGCAGATGGTGAGGCCAGGTAACCATTTCTGAAAAGTTCAGGAGCAAAGAAATTATTTTCACCTTTTGAACTAGGAATCAGTTAACTGTTCTGATCAGTATTGTTAGTTACCAAACTCCCTTCAATGTGTACGTTTTTAGGTCACGGAGTACAAAGCTCTCTGCTTTCCTAGCAGTGAGGAAAATCTTAGCTCCGGGATAGGGAACCTTTTTGTAGAAGACCACAGTCAACCTAGAATTAAAAAAACAACAACAAAAAAACTTTAAGAAGTATTTTCTCCAAGAAATAACAACTACCTCCATGGGCCTAAGGTCAGAGAGGCTGTGGCTCATTGAAAATGATTTGCTACCCGAATCTGAGGTAAAGCACTTCCTTAACATCTCTTTTACGATGTGTCACACGGGGTCCACTACCCTTTGATCAGTCTGAAGGTGTCGGCATACTCACTGGAAGATGTGTTGAAACTAAGGAAAACTGATACGAATTACCATGGGGGGGGGGGGGAGAGAGAGTTGGGGGGGCTGATCTGTTTTCCTTCAAAAGAAGCCTTCCTAGTTCAGAGCTGGAGTCCTGAAATGCCCCCAGCTGTTCTGATGCTGTAAGTCTGACAGGTTTCTATGAATGGTTTTGTGACATTGCAAGACGTCCCAGTAACTACGCACAGAACGGGCGGCGGCTTCAGTATATTGGAAATGGGACTTAAATGGGAATCCAGTAATGAAGTCATAGCTAACACACTTAAATGGGAAGCAGTGTGTTAGCTATGACTTCATTACTCAACCAGTGACAACTCCTGGGAGGAGTGTTTCACCCCTCTGGTCTTCAAAGTGCTTTTCCTAGGCTCCCTCCCGGACTCAGTGCCGCGCTTCTCTGAATGACCTTAGTTGGGAAGTGATCTGAGCAATTCCTTTAGAAAATAAATAAAATGCTGAGGATCCCGTTATTAAAGCGTAATATCTCCGCGTGCTAGAAGTATGTGCTGGTCGGGAGACGTGGGCTGCGGCCCGCGGCATTACCCGTGGGTGGCACCGAGGCGGGTGGGCTTGGAGCCTCGCGGGGCGCTCGGGCTGCCGGCCGCGAACCTGGAAGCTGCGAGGGCGCAGGGGGCTGCGCGCAGCTCGCCCTCCGCGGCCTCAGCCTGCAAAGCCGCTGGCGCCTGGCACTGGGGCTGGGCTCCCCGGCATCTTCACGTAGCTGTGCCCGGTGTAGAGGTGAAAGGAGAACCCCTGCCGTGTCACAAAGGTGAGGTCCACAGCAGCTCCAACACCAAGAACGGGGGAACTACCGAGGCTGTTGGAGTTGAGCAAGTTCGGGCCCCGGCGACAGGGCTTTTTGAGGATCAGAAAAAGAAGGAAGACAATTCCTGGCAGAGCGCGCGTCCCTGGCTCCTCCGCCCAGGAAGTGCCGGCAAGACCGCAGTGGGTGGTGAGACCCCGGCGTTCTTCCCACCTCGGGACTTGTAGGTCCCTCCCCTGCCCTGAGAACTGCCCGGGGCTTCGGGGGGCAGGTGGGTGTAGGGTATAAACTGGGGAGAGGGGGGAGAACCGGCTAGAGAGGCGTCGCTTCTCCCCTTTTCTCGGTTCCCCCGTTTCCAACCGGAGGGTAATGCCCGCAACGTGCCCAGGCGGCCCCGGTGTCCAGAGCAGAAGGCGACACGATGCTGCGCTCCAGGCCCGGGGCTGCGCAGGGATCGTCGCCACAGGCCGGTCCTTGGCGACCCCGGGACCCGTTCAAGGTTTTCTTCATGGAGCAGATTCTCTGCCCGGATGTCACGGCTGAGACGCCAGGAGGCTCCGCGGCGCGCCGCCGGGAGGAAGCGGCCTCCGCGTGGGAGCGGACCCAGGACCCGAAGGTGAGAAGGTGGACTGACCCCCGGGGTCCCGCCTTGGCCGCTCAGCGAGGACCCTGGAAAGAGAAGTGGGGCTGAGCCTCTCAGCTCCTTCCAGCCGGCACCCCTGCCGGGCGCCCCGGGCTGCAGGCGGCCCCGGCCAGAAGGCTCGCGTTTGCTCTTTGTTCTTTTAATTCTGGTCTTGGCGGAGGGGTGATAGGGTTGGTGACGATCCTGGGGGCGGAGGGCATTCTCTCCCTTAGGTCGCACCTGGAAGAGAACCCTAGTCTTCTACCTAAATGGGGGTCTCCAGTGACAACTCAGGGCCCCACCTCTCGGCAGCGCGGCCTCGTCCGGAGCGGCTGACCCCAGTGCCCGGCTGCTCGCCGCCGCCTCTTCCGCGGAGCCCGCCTGGGCTGCGGGCGGGCGGCCGGGCCCCGCCTGTCTGCGCTTTTCCCGGGAAAGAACGCTGGGAGGCCCCGCGCTCGAAAACGTCGTGGAGACCCTCCCAATATTCTCTCCAAGGTAAACATAACACCGAGTCTCAAAATCAGGGAGTGATAACACGACGTTCGGGTCGTTCTCCTTGGCGACTCCACGGTTATTTTTCGTTCGAACGCGCCTTCGCGGGCGCCCCCGCCCGGCCCCGCCGACGGCGCCCGCGAAGCTGCTCGTTCCCCGGAGGTTCTTGGTGTTTCTGATTCTCTGGGGCACGTCCTTCTCTCTTCCAGTTGTCAGTGAAGCAGCCGGGGCTGGTAGCCCCGCCTCGTCCACAGCCTGGAGTCACAACCCAAAAAGCCCGTGTCACCAAAGCCGCCGCGAGCGACGGGTCGGGAGCCGCGGCGCATTCCCGGGCGGCCTGCGTAGCGCTCGGGGCCGCAGCGGATGGATCGTCTCATCTTCCGACGCGACGGGCCGGAACGTGGGCTCCCGGGCTGGCGAGGGGCCTGGGCCGGGGAGGCGGAGCGCATCGCCGGGTGGGCGTCTCTGAGTGTGTGTGGGCTTGTGGTTAGGGGAGGGGGGTGTACATGTCTCAGAGAAAGACCCTGACTATCCCACCGCCCCTCCCAACACGCAGAGTTAAATCCCTTCCCCCGTTTTCTATTCGGGCGGCACCACGTCAGGTCCCCGAGGGACTGAGAGTGCCCAGGCGGACCCCGGAGCTCGGGTGACGCGCCGCCTCCTTTCATTGAGCCCCGGGGTCCGCCCGCCCGGGGCCGCCGAGTGCCCGGGGGCGCTATGGCGGTGGGGACTCGGCCTCCGGTGCCTGAGAAAGGCCCTGGACGGGCGTGCAAACCGCAGTGCCACGGGGTGGGATGGGGAAACCCCATTCTGGGTCCGTTCAAGGCCCGCTTGTCCTAGCGCACAGAGAACGTTGCAGTCAGTGACAGAAGCTGAGTCCGGGCAGCGGAGAAGGGTATTGGTAAAGGCTGGGTGGAAAATGCAATGTGAAACACAAGCATCCAACTGTAAGATCTTCCACGCGTGGCCAAGAACGAGGTGCGCTCCAGGGGAGGGCAAGGTGGCTAGTCCCGGTCCCCTCACCATCGCCCGCAGCTCAGCATCTCAGGCAGGAGTCGCAGGGGGCAGGCAACCCAGGGAGAACCCGAGGCGGAGCTTAGGTGAGAGGAAGACAGATGGACGGATGGGGGTGGGGTCTCTGGGGTTCCTGTGCATGTTTCCTTTCTTCCTGTCTTCCTCCCTCCCTTCCTCCCTCCCTTTATCCATCCCTCCCTTCCACCTTCCTTCCGTCCTTCCCTCCTTCTTTCCTTCCTTTCTTCCTCCCTCCCTTCTTCCCTCCCTCCCTCCCTTTTCCTCCAGGTCTCAGGAACTCGAACTCTGACTCTGCTCCATGTGTTCATCCTTGGCTAAGCCTTGGGGGATGCAAAGGGCATCAGGTCTGTAATCTCAAGGAATCCCCAATCTGAGCAGGCACCTGGGCAAAGACCACCCCACCCACCCACTCCCCAACTGTGGGAAAAGTCACCTCTCTCAAGGGAGCCAGGAAGTGCCACATGAATCAGGGAACCTAGACAGTGCACAGCCCAAAGACCAAAGCGTGGTGCTTGGATCAGTGGCATCGCCTTCACCTGGATGCTACAGAACCGCAATCCACACCCAACCCTACAGAATCAGAACCTGAATTTAAAAGGTTTATCTAGGGGAAGGGGATGTCGGGATAACTCAGCAGGTTGAGCACTTACCTCACAATCCCAACGTCTGGGGTTCAAGTCTCTACCCAAGTGCAACCAGTAACGGCAAGGAAGGCAGTGCAGGTTCCCGCTTGCATGCCAGAGGCCCCCCGTTTGGTTCCCGCCCTGTGCAACTTCACATCCACCTGTGTGAAATGAAATCATGTCACAACTAAATGATGTATAATTATGGAGACTGCTCTGGGCCCTCCCTCCTTCTCTGTTTCTTACCTTCTCTCAAACAATAAAAAATCTTCTTAAAAATGAGTTTATCTAGGGGACTTGTGCAGGTCTTGGTTGCTCCACCCAGTGTCTCCCAGCCCCATCTTCATCATCTGTCAAATGGGAGTTGTTTCTGAGGTCCTGCGGGAGAAACTTGAGCACTTCTGCATCCACTTCAGACCAATGAAATTAAGACTCTCTGGTTGGTGGAGCCCAGGCAGGAGTGCAGTTTTAAGTGTCCTCTGGGGGTGACTGTAACAGCAGCCAGAAATAATGAGTATAGAAATACCAGCATTACAGATTAGCTGAGATAGGGCCTGGGTTCAATGCAAGACACTAATACAATGGTGAAGGCCCTTGGGCTCTGTAGCCTGATTCATTCCGGCTCCAGCAAGTCTGGCCTTGAGCCAACTAATTAACCTTTCTGCATCTCAGTTTCCTTACTTGTAAAATGGAGTTGATAATAATGCCTACCACAAAGCATGTGATGCAGATTTAGAATCAGACGTTTAGAATCAAAGTCCGTAAATGTTAACTTATAAGGCCAAATCCCTCAATTTCTCACTTTAAATCAAAATATGAGATGGCTTATTTATCTTAGAGCCTGTCCCAGAGCTTCCAGTTCAGTAGGTCTAAGGTATAGCGAGAGAATTTATAGTTCTACCAGGTTTTTAGGTGATACTGATTGGAGGTCTAAGGACCACCCTGTAAGAATCACTGATCTATTCATCCCAAGAAAATAAAAAATTGTATAACAATGTATGGTGATGGATGTTCACTAAACTTATTTTAGTGGTCACTTCATAATATATGCAAATATTGGATCATTATGTTATATACCTGAAACTACTAGAATGGTATAAATCAATTATATCTAAATAAATGTTTAAAAAAGAATAGTTTCTGAGGTGGTAAACTTAGAATACTAAGGGAAAACATTTATTCTATTAACATTTAATCATTATTTTGGGCTAGTAGAACTGCTGTGTGAAGAAAGGGTTTTGTGGCTCAAGGGTGCCTGGAAATGAAACCAGGAGGTTATTACAGTTTCAAAGTGTGAGGTGACAGTGGCTATACCCAGGATGATTGTCCCAGCAGTGTTTCAAAGTGGTTCCATTCCAGAAGGATTTTGGAGGAAGAGCCTATAATACTTATACATTAGGTCAAGGGGATGAGAGAAAGAGTAAATAAGATTACTCTTAGAATTTTAACCTGAGGCTGGAAAAATGGTAGTTCAATAACTGAAATTTAAAGGGGGGGGGAGGGCGGAAACACCCAAGAATTCTGTTTTGAATAATTTAATTTTTTTTAAGATTTATTTTATTGTTTTTGACAGAGACAGAGAGAAGGGGGAGGACCCAGAGCAGTCTCCACAACTGTACCCCATCAGTTTTCCAAACAGTCTTGTTCCACACAGGTGGGTGGGGGCCGTGCAGGGTGAGAACTGAGCTGTGGGTCTCTTGCAGGGGAAGCACACCCCAGCTCAGCACACATACCCCAGCTCAGCACACGGGTCCACACAGGCCGGGGCCAGGAATCGATCCTTGGTCCCTAGGGATGCAAAGCGAGCGCTCAAACCACAGAGCCATTGTGGTTCCCCGAATAACTTAAATTTGAAGTGCCTATTATATATCCAATGACAGGTTTACGTGGCGATCTGTGAGGAGGAATAGCTGGATGTACAAATTTGTGAGTCTGACGGTTAAAAATCCTTCTTGCTACTTCAAGGCTCTGTAGCTTTGCCCTACTCCTTAATGCAGGGCCCCCTTTCTCATACAAATGCAAAATATTCACAAACCCAAATATTAGAATTTCACATTGAGAAGTAAAGTTAGAAAAGCACCTTGTCCTTTAGACAGTCTCGTGGCTTTCTTGGCAACTGGCACACACATAGGCAGTGGACCTCGGATGATTAATGGGCAAGATTCTTCATGACCCACTTATGGGCTGTTTTTTCCTATTATATACCCTTTGAAAACTGCAAGGCTGGCTGGATTCTGTTTCAACTGGAAGCTCTACCATCACTGTATTTTTTTTTTAAGTTATAAAATTACACCCCCCCCCCACACCCCATCCTATCCCCAAAAATCCCCAAATCCAGCCATATCTTGACAGGTTTTGCTGTTAAAATATAGTGTGTATTATAGCATCTGGGTATGTCACGTGTTCTGTCTTATTTGTTAAAATATTTGAGATGGGAAATAAAAGATCCAGAATTGATCAGTTCTCACTGGTTTTGGTGATCAACGTTGATCATTTAAGAGTAACTTCTTGTGAATTATTTATGACTTTTGTGCTTGTTCAACTTTCTCACCAGTAGCCTCCATATCTGAAGAAAGGCCGTGAAAGCAAAATGAGGGAACAACTTCGTAGTACTTTTTTCTGATTGGTTAATCCATCAAGCAAATGTCAAGACTCGTCTTTTTGCCTGACATTGAGGAGTTTGCTGTCCAATACACCTCCACAGGCATCCGGCACACTCTAGCAGTGTGAAGTACCATTTATTTATTTGTTGATATTAAAATGAGTCTAATTTGAATCTCCTCTCTCAATCCCATTAACTCTTCAAGGTTGAGGGGAAGGAAATCCAGTGCAGTAGTCCTACATGATGCCCCACTCTTAGCGCTGTTTCCCTTGCAGCTTTGGGGCATTGTCTTATTCAGGCTTCCTGCCTCAAGCACTTGTAACCATTTGCGCTTTCCTCCCCCAATTAAAAGAGGAGGTTGGAGGATAAATGCCCCCTCTAACTTCACACCAGAAGGCACAATTCCGAGGTGAGTGCTATACTGTCTCTCAGAGTTGTGCCCACTCCCCACCCCCACATGCGGGATTGAGCCCCAGTTGCCCTCAGCAGTAACATCTCCCATGAGTATAGCTTTATTGCACTAACCCCCAAATTTGTCTCTGTGTTTCCTGGGATCACCTCTTTAATAAAATATTTGTCTGAGAGTCTGCTTTGTGCAGAACTCACACCAAGATTCCAGCATCACTGAATTGTCTTCCCCTTCTTTAGGACTAACTACCCAGTGACACTGTGAAACCCTGTGGTGTGGGGGAGCTTCCGATCTCTCCCTCCCAGAGGCAATGACTGCTATTTGTCCCTTGTCCCAGCCAGCCAGTCCAGTCTGGGCTCCTTGTCTAGGGCAGCCCTTTAGTGTTTAAAGGCTTATAAAATAGTCAGTGTGTCTTCCTATTTGAGGTTCTAACACTGCTTGGACCGTGGGTTTCAAAAAGCCTGTGCCTTTGAGGGTCCTTTGTTGTTTCTCCTTCTCAAAAGCTGGAGAGCTGTGTTCTCACCTCTGGGCTCCTCATTGCTGGGAGTATCTCTGTGTCTTTGAGTTGGTAGGTTTGTTGGGTGGTTCCACTGGTCCGGGATTGGTCTTAGATGCATGTGCTGCATTAGCTGTCAGCTGGTAGGATGGTTGAAATGACTCCACTCTCCACGAGTCTCCCCCATCCACCAGCAGGCCAGCCTGCATTGGCTTTCATGGCAGTGGCAGAGATCCAAAGAAAGAAACAAAAACGTGCCTCTGCTTGTGTCATTTGCTGCCATCCCATTGGCCAAAGCAAAGTGCATGGCCAAGCCCCGAATAGGTGGAAAAGGGAGCTATGAAAGGACAAGGGTCTAGGAAGGCTTAAATTGGGGTTAGTAATGCAATCCATCTACCATACTGGCGTGGCCTAAAACCAAAATTACAGATGATTGAAAAAATGTTTTTGTATTAGTTGTAAAATACTAGTTGAAAGTATAGAGGATAACATTGGTCTCCTAATAAAGATCTGAGCAACAAATAAGTAAAGTTAGTTCAATGATAAGAATGTATTCAATATAACAACTTGTGAGGTAGTTGAGGTATATACAAATTCATAGTACTATAACGGTATCGTATATAGAGTTCAATGACTGTGTTAAGAGCATTACACTCCAACACAAATACCAGATATTTTTTCTAAGGAAAAGCATAAGCAAAAGATAGAGTGGAAAAAGCTGTAACTGAATTTTGAGTAAATTAAATACGTAGCTTGAAAAGGGTAAACACTAGGTATTTTGAAGGACTAGTGCAACATTTCCTTATTCAAATTACATGATATCACGGGAGGCCAGGATAGCTCAGCAGGTTGAGCACTTGCCTTCCAACTGCGAGCTCTGAGAATCAAATCCTGACCTGGCCCGTGCCAACCTTATATACTGAACTGCGGCACAACTGGTAGATATTGGGGTCATGTGAAAGCTGTCACTTTCCATGCGGGAGGCCCCCAGTTCGTTTCCTGTGCCTGCAGCCCAGTATCCACCTGTATGGACAGATACCATGTCACAACTAATCATGTACAACTATGGAGACTGTTTGGGGCCCTCCCCCCTTCTCTCTCTCTCACCTTCTCTCAAACAATAAAATAAATCTTAAAAAATAATTAGATGATATCAAAGTTCAAAAATGAGTAAGGGCCAAATTCTGCCCCCCATCCCTCACCTTTATGTCTGTGGTACATTCTGAGTCACCTAAAGTTATTGGGTTATGGTGTGAGTGATTAGGTAGACAATATTAAAGTAGCTTCCTTTGACATTTTTTTTTCCAAATTTGACCTTGGTGGAGACGTTCAGGGGGGGTCTCAAAAATTTCCAGGAGGAAGCAGCTTGAGCACCGTCCCTTGCCCCAAATTTCCAAGAAAGTAATGTGAGGAGAGGAAGAGGCACTGTATTATTTATCAAGACAAGTGCAGCCACCCACACATTTTTTTTTTTTACATAAAAGCAATAATGCTACTATTTTTAACCACCCTCCTGCTCCCTCCCTTAATATTTTTTTCATTATTCTAACCTATGGAGCAGAACACTTTTCATGAAATATTATTAAAGATTATGGCTCATAAAAATTCATCCCAGAGGCACTACCCAGAATTTATTATGACATTAAAGATGCGATTAATTGAAGTTTGTGCTTGGGATTCTATTAAATGTCAAGCATCAAGGAAAACTAGGAAAGTGTGGTCTTCTGTGAGATTTACAGAAGTGATGAGGAAGGAGAAACTAGAGAGGGCCTGAGATGAGGCATCCATAAGACAACTACAACACTGAAATGACATAAAATATTCTCTCATCACTCTCCGTAATCACACTTTATGTTATGCATCCACACTAAGTGTCTGTTAGCCACTGTGATAGTTATACTATTTTGAAAGGATGCTAACAGTATGAATGAGGAAAATTGTTTTCCTTGTAATTGAGAAGACAAATCATGAGAAAGCTTATTTTAGCCTTTCCTTCAGGTTTTCAAAGACATTACCTGCCCATACCGAGTTACAAATCCTTCATTCTGCTGCACAGAAAATAATTTAAATAGTCATTTGATAGCTATTGATTACCTGTTATCTGTAAATCAAATGACTGCAGCCTGAAAAAACATTAACCTGGGTGGGTGTAAAAGTCGTATGTTTATATAGCGTTTAATATTTTTTTTACTTTTCGATTATAGTTGACATACAATATTATGTTAGTTTCAGGAGGGCAGGGCTACTCAGGGCAGGAAGTGGGCTGGGGGCCTCCATAATGGGAGGCATGCCCACTTCAGCCTGGGATGGAACCAGGGGTAAGAACTGAACTTAGGGCCTCCCGCATGGGAAGCTCACCCCAGTTCAGCATATGTATCCCCATGGGCTGGGGCTGGGGCTGGGGCTGGGGCTGGGGCTGGGGCTGGGGCTAGGATTCGATCCTTAGGGCTGTAAAGCAAGCACTCCATCCACTGAGCCATCCTGGCTTCTCCTCCACTTTTTTTTTCTTCCCAATTTTTCTGGAGCTTCGTTCTGTTCTTTCATTGGGACACTTTTTTTTCTTCTTCCCATTTTTCTGGAGCTTTGCTTTATTCTTTCATTGGGATGTTTGTCTCTCCATTTTGGCTGCCTTCCTGTTTGTTTCTATGTATTAGGTAGGGCTGTTATGTCATCCCATGTAGAGCGGCTTTTATGCTAATAGTAGGTATCTTGTGGTGGCCACTGGCACAGTCTCCCTGGTTCACTTGAGCAGGGTGCTCCAGGTTTGTCCCTTGCATGGGATGTGTGTGCCTTACTGTTGTAGTTGAGCCTTGATTGTTGTATGTATACTGATGGGTGACAGTGATCCTCAGGTTGGTTGGTTGTGAGGACTGGCCGTGAATATACTGGAGGAAATATTGTACAGGGGTTGACGCTTTGGAGCAGGATTTGCTTTAGCAGAACTCAGGTGCTTACCAGGACTGCCCGCTGGATGTACTGTCCATGGAGGCAGCTATGTTGTGCTCCATCTCAGTTTGGAACGTCGCCACAGGGCATCGGCCCCCAGGGCCTCCTGAAATGAGCCGCAAAGCAATCTGCAGATGACCACCACCCACACTGGGCCTAAACGTGCCTGGGAGAGGCTAACCTGAGAACCGAGGCCAGCTAACACTAGCGCACGGCGTGGGGCTGCTTAGCAAGAAGCCAGATGCTGATTTTTATTTTGGTGTTTCGTGAAATTTTGAGAGGTTTTAGGAAAGTCTGCAGCATGAGTCCAGACAGGCTATTTGTATGGAAAAACATCTGGAAATGTCTTGGGTGGGTCCCCAAGTTGTGTGGGAACTGAGTGTCAGGCAATCACCAGGTCAGGGAAAATAGTGTTAGCCAGGTTAACGGAGACTCAGATATGGTGGCTGCCTGCATCTTCATGCTGGGAGCAGGTAGGGCTCAACGAAAAAACTATGGCTCTTCAGCTCTTCTGCCTTGGAGAAAGCTGCCCCTCTAGTCCTGGTCCTGGAGCTAGACAATTTAGTTCCTTCCCATACATCCCTGGTGCCTTTCAAGCTGCTGCCTCAGCACGAACTCAGAGTGAGTGAGTCTGTCAGTGAATAAGTCTGTGTGCAGGACCCTTTAAGAAGAGCGCCTGAGACTCCAGCCACCCTGTCTCACTCAGCACAATCTCTGTCGGTTTTCACAGCCATAAGTTATGAGGACTCCTCTTCCCGGCACTGGAACCCTGGGCTTGGGAACCTAGAGTGGGGCTGGGACTCCTTGCTCCTCAGGGGCAATTCATAGCTGAGATAACCCTCCTGGTTTTAAACTGCTTGTGCTGCACTTTTGCCCCTCCTACCAGTCTGCCTTCTTCTGTGTCCTTAGCTGTAGGACTTCTGTTCAACTAGACTTTAGGTGATTCTCAATGATGGGGCTTCTGTAGTTTAGTTGTAATTTTGATGTGGTCGTGAGAGGATGTGAGCACAGTTTTTACCTACAATGCCATTTTGACCAGAAATTATCTAAATAGCTTTTGAAGTATAAATGGATAAATTCAAAAGGGCAGGTGATTTTTGGCTTGGGGGAACAAGGTGTCTTTTGGAGTGACATTTCTGGAGGGTGCTTTTAAGAGCTGATAGAATATTAATATGTCATGTGCCTAGAAAAGATGTGTGTGTGTGTATGAACAAAGAATAGGGATACATTTAGACTGGCTAAATGAGTAGGCAGATTGGGGCCAAAACTGAATGCTGATGCTTGTAATGTGAACATTATTCTTTAGGTAGTGGCTAAGAGTTTGGCATTCACAAGGAGAATGGTGAGATTATCAGAGTTGTTATTTGGGGAGATTAATCTGTGTGTAAAAAGAATTTTAAGGGCAAAGAAATTCAATAGGAAGTTAAAATTCTGGGTGTTGAGGAATGAGAGAAGTTGTAAGAGAGGAGGTTCCGAAATAAGGTAGAATTCATAGTTTTTATTGTGATATGAGGTGTGGGAGAAAAAGAGACGGAGCAGATATAAGATGGCCCCAAGTTTTAGTGCCCATTGTACTAATACAGATGGTTAAAACAAACAGGGAGGACAGATGAAGGAAGAGTCTTGATTTCTACATATAACGTACACATGGGTCATTTAATTATGAACATCTGAGAGGAAGAACCAGTGCTTAGAAGTAAGGTTACAGCTAAAGTTATGGATTTGAGCATTATATACAGAGAAGCAGAAATTAAAAGTCATGTGATTAAATGAAACAGCTCAGGGAAAATATACATAGAGGAAGGTTCTTTGAGTATAGACTTCTTCCTCTTTTTGAATTGTTTTCCAGGAAGCCCACTGCTAAATTTTAGATCCAGTTGCAGAACTGTTTCTTAAATTTCCTGATATGTTTGTCTTGTGCTCTATCTTTAAAACTTGCCCTCCCCCCACCCACTTTAAGGCTTGAAGTTTGAGGAGCTTCTATATTTTTAAAATACTATTTATTTCACATATTTGAAAATGCACATATTTTAACATCTCTGAAATTAAGCTGAGTGTTAGAATCACTGATGGTGTGTCATATTGTAATTGGCAATGTGCTTCTTCATTATTTGTGGTATATAAAATAATGGTGCACGTTATAATCAATAGTGTCTTAGATGTGATGACATATGGCACCTAATGATAGATTTCCCAGTTGATAATTTGGTTTCTTTTTCATGAAGCTTTCATTTCTCCCAAAGGGGAAGAACAATCTACTTAGGGAGTAAGTACAGTCTGGAACCCTCATTCTAGTCAGTCACAAGTCGACAGTTGAACACCCTTTCTGGGTTGATAGAAGGGAGAAAGATAAGAATGAGATTCAAGTACCCTGACTCCCAAATTGGAACAAAAAGTCCTGGGGTTCTGTAGAAGCAAGATGTAGTAGAAACCCGGATAGGCTTGGGTCCAATATTAAGCAGGCTTGTTTCTTGCTCTTGGGGCATAACCCTAGAAAAATTGCAAGCTCCTTGCAGGATTCCCTATGGCATTGGAACAACATGGTGCTAGTAGCTGACAAGTGGCCAAAGGCATTTATTCATGGATGAGCCTAAGCTAGTACCTCTAGTTCACCCACAGCCCACAAAGATCCAGAAGTCCCTGCATATGCTAGAAGAATGCTGAGTGCAGTGAGCCCAGGGCGAACACCAGGCTGAGCAGAGACCTTAAGACACTGGGATGGAAGAGCACACTTCACAGAGCTGTAATACTGGGCACATAGGAGCATCCAACAGCAGGGAGACAGGATGCTCCTTCTCACTGCTGCAGGATACATGGGCTTCCTCTTACACCCAGATACCATCTGGACCAAGGGGCAGAAAGACCTCCTGAACAGGACGCAACTTCAACAGGGGCTCTACCTTTGAAGTAATTGAATACACTCATGAATAAAGTGGGTTCCTTTTTTTTTTTTTTAAAGCTGGAAGAGATTGAGTTAACTGGCAATTTTTTTCCCGTTGTAACAAGTGAGAATGACATATTTGAGTGTAATATGAACTTGTAATAGAAAACAAAACATCTTTTTGTTCACTTTAATCTTACTACCATGGAATCTTTTAGAGGGTAAATTGTCTAAATACTAAAGGTAATCTGGGGCAAAGAAAATATGTGTGGATGCCGGGATAGCTCAAAGGTTGAGTGCCTGCCTTGCAACTGTGGGTCCTGGGATTGAAACCCACCCCTGGCCCGTGCAAAACCCATATGCTGAGCTGTGGCACAACTGGCAACCGCTGGCCCTGGTGGCAGAGGTTCTCTCCTCCCATGAGGGAGGCCCCCAGTTCAGTTCTCGCCCCCCATGGCCCCACATCCACCTGTGTGGAATGAAACTGTGTCACCACTAATAATGTAGAACTATGGAGACTGCTCTGGACCATCCCCCCTTCTCTCTCTCACCTTCTCTCAAACAATAAAATAAATATTAAACCAAAAAAGAAAAATTTTGCTCTGGATACTTGTATAACACTAGGAAATAGAAATATTTATGGTAGTGTAGGAGGATGAAAATTCAAAGAAAAAATCATAAAAATGGAAAAACTAGGAATAGCTCTCAGAAACAGAGGTGGCAAGTGGTGGATTCAGTCAGGTGTTATGCAGATGGTGAGCTCACCTGAGCTTTGGGAAGAAGTCATTGGGTTGGACAAGGGAGAGCCATTCAGAATCTCTGAAGACTGTCAGTCCAAATGTGGGGCTACTTTAACAGCCATAATTTTTCATGGGATGCTAGTGCAGAAAGAGCTGTAGTCTAATTCCACTGTCATACAGATAAGGAACCAGAGACATTTCACAGAAGCCAGTTCAAGTTGTAAGTATGACATCTGAGAGTCAACCAGAACCAGCCTGTTTTGTGTAATGTGTTGGGGGCAGGAATAGGCCCTTTTCAAAGTAGTGAAGTAGTGATCTCTTTCACTTATGAAAATGGCAAAACGTCCCCTAAGAAGTATCCTCGGGAGCAAATACTCTGACAGGTGTTCCGTGTTTTAAATTTTTATTAGAGAAGTTGTAAGTTGAATTTCATCAAGGATGGTAACATCATTTTCTCTGCTTTGCTCAGAGGAACACACAGAATCAGTTTGTACAAACACATACCACCATTCAGTTGGTGTTTTGTGTGCTAAAGTCAGTAATCTGATTAGTTCTAGACTACCCCCTCTGCTTTGGCGGCCTGGCTCCATTCCCAGCGGGCTACTTTTTCATGCACTGCCTGTAATACTACAGCAGGCTTAAAGACCATGCAGATTAACACTGTAGCAAATTGTTTTGATATTTAACAGACATAAAAAGGTTATTTCCTGTTATGAAATTCTGAAAATCTGCATAAATATTTTTGTGTAAAATTAAATTAGTTATGTATTTTTTTCTGAAACTAGAAGTATCAAGAATGCCCACGTAATTCATATACACATATATATATATATATAGACTTTTTTGTTATGCTAAAAGTCTTGATAGTCGAAGTATATTCTGTGCCATACATTTATTTCACCTGTATTTGGGGTTAGGTTAACTGTGTCTGTACGGATTAGTCTTAATTGGTGCTTGTGTATCATGCAAACATATTTCTAGGATTCCTGTTTAACTAATCTTGTCACGTGGCAATACATAGATGGTTTTGCTCTATAACAGTGTGAATTAGGAGTATAAATACTTTATACACGGTCACATTTACAAACATTTGCCAATAACCACTTCACGATCTTGAAGGTGTAATAGTGAATTATAATATCTGGAATTGGCTGGAGCAATTCCTAGAAAGCAATGTCAGATGTAAACTTTCTTAAATGTGCCTAACAGAGTTCTCTGAGCACTGATGAGTTTTGGCACAGATATACTGTTCTATTTTTCTACTGTTCTAGTAATCTCCACAACTTTTACAGAAAAGTAGCTTCTTATGGCATGGCAGAGACATGGCACTTACTGATGAGGTAACTTAGATGTAGAAAAGTTTCGCAAAATTATTTGTCTAGCCGATCATTACTTCTGCTGCTGAGTTTGTCGAGTTTTTTTTTATCTAGTGCATGCACTTGCTATTAAACGGCTAATGCACTATTTTTGCTACAGCTCAAACATGTTCTAATGCATCACAAAGCAGAGTTGTTAACACCAAGCTCATTTACTTGTGATGGTATTTTGTAGCCAACATGTTCAAGTTGTGTTATAGGTGGTTCAACTCTGCCTTACTGGAATGGTAATTTTTGTGGATTTGTAGCTATTTTTGGTTGGTCAAGGAAATTCAGTATTCAAAATGTGAAACAGAAGTATGTAAGTCTGTGGCTTTGGGTAACATTTTGTCTACACATAAAAGAAACACAAAAGACAATGATTTTCTTCCATGGACTTTGTGTTCAGAGGTTTGGGAGATGCTGTGTCATTTTGCCACTTCAGTTTGTGTTTTGGAGTTTCACACTACTGTTGCCGGTCTGCGGTCCATCTCGGCTTCCAATTTCACCATCTGCTGCATCTCCTTCGCCTGTAACATCAGAAACATGGCCTTACATGTTGAAATCCTCTCCTGAAGGCATGTAGCAGCATCCCTGGCTTCTCTTCTCCTGTGTAAATCTGATGCTGTCACTATCTCCTTGCTATTCAAAGAGTGGTCCACGGACCAGCAGTATCAGCATCACCTGAGACCTCATGAAAAAGGCAGAGTACTGGACTCCACCCCAGACCTACTGAGTCAGAATCCACATTTTAATAAGGTCTCCAGGAAAATGTTATACATGTTAAAGTTGGAGAAGGACTGGTCTACACAGTGTCAGGAAAACCATTAGAAAAGAGGCTGAGCCAACCACTTGACATTAGAACCATATCTCATTAAACTGTTAGTGTGAACTAGTTTCTAAAAACTGACATGTTCCTTTGACTGTGTTTAGATTATTTGATCACTTTTAGAATAAGTATGGCCTATGTACAATTTACTCACCAAATAACCTGAATTTTAATTAAAAGTAATTCCCTTGGAATCTTACTGATGGAGAGGCTTAGGTTGGAGTATATCATATTGGTTTGGCTGGAGTATCCTGCACATAGAAAGTTTTAAGAATACAAGGGCTGTTTGGAAAGTATCCAGCCATGTAATGTGAAAAATAGAGGTATTTATGGCTGGATTTTTTCTGGACAGTCCTCATATATAGGGTTCCTGAAATTCTATTGTTCAAAAACTATTCCTAAGGCACTCACTTCTTCAAGGTAATTAAGTTTTTACTGACAACCCCAGGGAGTAAGCCACAATGAGCTCAATCTCATGAATTAAGACTGTCTCTGAGACAACCAACTGGTTTGAGAGGTGGAAAGGAGTCAAATGAGGTGCAGATCTGGTGTCAAATAACTGCTTTGCAACATAGAGAAAACTAATAGGTTCATTTCAACTTTTACTTTCCAACTGGATGCTTTTGCTCAACCTAATGCATTATATAAGAATAAACTCTGAAGTGCTTGATGATATTATTTACATCTACTTAGATATACCAACTAAACAGAAGGTCAGTAAGAGGGTTTGGTTAACACTACAGATCATACTATGAGCATCTAATGTCCCCCAAAACAAAGTCCTGTTACAAAATTAGTTTAACCCACAGATCATACCATGATTTTCTTATTACTATTATCTTTATATTGCAGCTTTAAATTTCATTTTGGCAAGGATGCATATAATAGCACCCAAGAATCATATCTTTCTGCTTACATTTGGGATGAATGGTGGCCTCCCAGACATGTTTTTTTAATGCCTGAATTATAATACTCTAATAGAGAAATGAAGAAATGGAGAAAAATATACAAACATGAAACTATGACACAAACAGTATTTATAAAAGATGACAGTGAAACATTATCAGCATGGGAAATTAAATATTTTTTATGTTCAGTAAATAGTAATAAGGATTCCCTATGCTTCTCTCACTTTAGCATTTAAAGATAATATATTGAACACAGTTTAGAAAGAAGCATCATATGATACTAGAAGTTATTCCAAGAGCAAAGCTCTCATATGAGCAGGGTGACCATTTATTTCCATTTGCCAGGGACAGTTCCAGTTTATGCGTGTAGTTCTGGCTATTATGAAGAGCACCCACTCTCACTCTCAGAGATGTCCTGGCTCGGAGAATAAGTTATATATGGTCACCTTACTTATTAGAGACGAGTAAGGTCCTTGGCAGACCAGATCTAGTAGACAGCATTACAAGAATCATTGTATAATGACATTGCATAACGTTTCTGCATACAGACCATAACTCTCTGTCATAAAAAACCACCAATGGACTTTTAGTAAGTGCTTTAAAAATTAATTGTAGTCATAGAAGTGTTTGTGAAAGATCTGACTCTGTGACCCAGTCTTAGCTTGTGATCAGTCCAAATGACAATGGTCAATCACCATTCTTGATGCCTGGTCATGTCTTCAT
This sequence comes from Craseonycteris thonglongyai, assembly GCA_004027555.1. NCBI lineage: Eukaryota > Metazoa > Chordata > Mammalia > Chiroptera > Craseonycteridae > Craseonycteris > Craseonycteris thonglongyai. The sequence continues at coordinate 92,564 of PVKE010000793.1, forward strand.
CAGCATGACTTGTGTTTCCCAGGTCTATGGTTGGAAATGCTGATAAAACTCTATCAGATATAATTCTCTAAAGATTTTGGGTATTTCAGTTTGAACATGACCTCAGAAATCCAAGTGTGAAATAATCAAACTTTAAATCCAAACCCCTGAGATATTAAGTAGTTATGACCAAATGTGAATTGGAGACTACCCCGAGAACACTGACGTAATTGAGAAGGAAAGCGATGTCTCGCTTATCAGAGTTTCAGTCCTACCTTGAGTTTGGGACACTGCATGACAGGATTTCAAAAGCTGTTTGTACAAAAATAGTAATGTCAAAATTGAGTCATACATACAAAACAAAGAAAATAAATGAATACTGAAGTGAATTTGAGAAATGAATGCAAAAACCATATACAGAAAAGCAAAAAAGCTAAGAATAAAACATGTATACAACCATCAGTGACAAAATTCCCCCAAGTTGATCTCAACAGAAAAAAAGAACAAAACAAACAACCAATGCCTGTTAGTCCAGCCCCTGCCTCTTTTCCAAGGCACTGAGTGGAGAATCCCCCTTTTAACAAGGTCCCTCACCTCTCTTTATTAAATGGTAGGATTGATGACAAAAATCAATTCTGAAAACTTGGGTGTGAGAGTAATGGAGCTGTTAATGTTTGAAGTGGTACATGTCACGATGGATGAAATAATGTGTGGCTGGTAGGTTATGGGAACACTTAAACAGACCTGTGGAGTTTTAAATGAATAATTGGCTAAGGCCATTTGGTGGCTTAAAAAGGACATATGAGTTAGTATTCAGAATCAGGACCAAAATACTGGGGGTGCCAAAAAAAATGTACACACATTTTCAGAGACCATCTATGTATTGTTTTTCAAAGTTGAATTGAATTACAGTAGCAATGTGTAATATGATGTTCACTTAAAAGATGGCATTAATCAAATGCATGCTAGTGTTATGCGACAGGCAGGACAGTCAAAGAAAATGGTGGAAGCATGGTTGTTGTTTGAGGAGCACAAGACTACTTTGAAGTGGTATTTGAAATTCAAGAATGTTGTGGAAGTGCAATGACAATGGAGGAGTGAGTATGTCACAGAACCTCCAACACACCCAACAAGCGCACGCATTCGTGATAAGTTTGAGATGCATGGTAAATTGAAACTTCATGTGCAGTGATACATACAAGTGGACACCTTGGTCAACATTGCTCAAGGAGCAGTTCTCTGTAATCAGAAGTGTCTGGACACTGATGGTAACCACTTTGAGCCTCTCTTGTAATTGTAGAAGTCAAATGTGACTTGTATTCATCTTTTGTTATTGGAATATATTGAGTATTACAATTCTAATACACTTTTTTCCTTTCTTAAAATATGCATACATTTTTTGGTATCCTCCGTATATTAAATTTGAGTTGCTTCTGCCAGTGCCCTTAACACCAGTCTAGCTAATTAAGTACACCCCATCCAAGCTTATGTTGGGGAGACTGGGAGAACTTAGGGGATCAGGGTCATGGGAAAGCAGTAAGAAATCTTAAAGGGAGGTATTATGGAGGATGTTAAAATTAACTTACCCGTGACTTAGAAACAGAAAGGTCTTGGGGTTTAACAGTGATTTGGGGGATTATTATGTAAGTTTGGGGTTGTCCGGAGGCAGCAAACTGTTTCCTGCCACTGAAACATTTAACTGATTATGATGGGAACACTTCTACATGGTTCCAGACCTTGTTTATTATGAGAGAAGAAATGGAGTCACTCTATCATTTGCACTGTGCCTATGACAGTGTTTTAACATACTGAGTAACTCTGAATTGAGAGCAAAAAATATACTGAAATTTTCTGGGATTGAATTTGTTATGCAATAGGCCACATTTGTAAAGCAAAGTTTAATACAAAAACTCAAGTCCAAATTCCACATTTGCCAGAAGTGTCAATATATTTTGAATTTCTTTTCATTGAATGTAGTTAAATCTTAATCAAACCTCTATGTTCTGTGCTCTCCTAAGTGTCTGTGAGTCAAAGTATCAGTTGTGGGTGGTATATTACTTATGACATATTGAAAGGCATTACATGTATTTTTGGAACAAAAAGCCACTATCCTCCAAATATGATCCAATCAATACAGCTAACATTAATTCAATATTTAATGTAAAAAACTCTGGTGTGGTCTGAATTATCCACATATTAGGATAAAAGCACAAAGTGATTTTTATTATGTACTTTGGCTCGGAAACCCAAAACGCTAGGTAGCTGTATTCTCTAGCTCTGAGAAACTATTGTAGTGATGAGTAATTTTTAGTGCATTTACATTCTTTAGTCAAACTTGTTGCTAAGCAACATAATAATCCCTAGGTAGTTCTTAATTTAGTTAACTGGAACATAATTGTGCCTTACCTTCCTTGTGCCTTCTTCTAAGACATCCGTATCCCCGCCCAGCCCTGAATCATGAAGCAGAATCTAATGTTTTGGAGTTGGTGACTTTACCCTTATTCATAGTCCCATTTTTCCCCAGGAACACTTTCTGAGAAGTGCTTTAAGAGCAAAAAAATAAGCTAGGTAATTTGTACCAAACTGTGTTGTATCTATGAATTATAGTCAAATGACTTGGAACCATGGGGATCCATGGACTGTTCACGAATAGAAGCATTTAGCTAAAAAGGAAATGTGAAATATAACTCAGAAGTATGTTGATGAACAACACTCCTGTCCACCAAAAAGTAAAGAATCTGAAACCAGAAGATGGACTTATTTGCTATTCAATTGCAATACCAAAGAAAAAAAGAAAAAAAAGAAAAAGATTTTATGGTTTTGTTTTACTTACTCAAAGGTGCTTTTTAGTATAATTCCTATTTAGATAGCTGTTTACTCCTTAAAAAATTCCTTAAATAGGATTACTTTAAAGACGGAAAGAAACAGGAAAGAACAATGTAGCACATGTATATATTTCACCAAAACCTTTTTACAGTTCCTAGATGGAAGTAAATAACCTAGAAACAGTAACTTCCAAACCAGCTATACATATAAAGAGTAAAATTTGAACTGAGACTTTCTGAAATTTAAACTGCTACTGAGGGTCATTTTGCCATATGTCCTAAAAGTTTTTCCCAACAAATTGAAATGAGACTGTGAATGACTCATGGACTGTAACCCATTGGGGATGGAGCCCATCTGTACTTGCTTGAAGTAAAACATACTTTTATCTTGGTGTTTGTATATGCCCAATGGCCTACCTTGGATTTTGGACAAAGCTCTTTATTTGTGTGTACTTCTCAATTTAGTGTTTCACCTTGCTGGAAAAAAGCATGAAGATTATGCTATCCACTCATGTCAAGTGGTTTGCAGAGTTATGGTGCCTTTAGGTCCTACATGTAACCACTGAGAAGGTTTTATAAGTTCATTTTTAGGTTGAGGTTGAAATAGGTGATTTTCTCCTTTGCTTTTAAGCACAATAAAAGCATAATTGTAAGCACAATTATTTGCCTCTAGGTTGCAAATTGTAAAATTCTAAATAAAAAGAGAAATAATTTGTAACCTCTGTTTTTTCCTCCTCTTGGTAAATATCATTCTTAAAATACCCATAATCTATTCAAAGGATGACATTTGAATCTTTTTTCTATACAGCCACATTCCTCTCCCACTTCAAAAAAAGACTACTTTCTGCTCTTGTTGGATGAGACAAGGAAAATTCAGTAACAGGCACCAAATTTTCCAGGCACTTCTCCTTGCCGCTATGCTGGGTTTGGTAGATGGGTCATTGCAGGCCACATGGTATTTGCCTTCCGAAGCTGGCTTGCTGCTTATGTTTTCCTATACTTTTTAGGTGAAATACCTGCTCATTCTGTTTCTCTAGGAATTCCAGGTGTTCAAGTTGGACTTTTTTCAATTGATCCATTTCTTTGGACTGTTTCATTGCGAGCTGCAAAGAAAAAATTTTTGATAAACTTTGGGTTGTAATCTTAAAACTTAGGGTTGAGGAATGACTGGTAAACCTACAATTTAAGTGAGGAAGACAATAATAAAGAAAAAAGAAAAACGTTTGAATAACGGCAAAGTTTACACTCATAATTCATACTAGGAAGATCTTTCCTGCTATTAATAAATATTAGAAAATAGTAGAGTATTTATAAATTTTCTATATAAAATGGTGCCCAGTAATTACCTTAAAGATCTTAGGGAGCAATTACTTTACGTAGTTTTTCAGGGACAGAGAAGCTAGAATGTTTTATGTACAGAAAAATCAAACTACCAAATTAAGCAAATTAGCTAAGTTTCATATCAAAGCATGAGTTATTTTTTATATTATTTTAAGGAAGAGTTTTAAGAAAATTATAAAATACTTACTCTCTTTCTTTCTTCCAGAAACTTCTTAGTGTTGCTGCTGTTTAACTCTCTGACTCTCCTAAAAGCAATAGGTACAAATAATAGTTGGTATGACACCAAATGGAATTAACATGTTAAATAAGAGTTGTATTCCATTTAATTATCTGGATAAAATCATCACTTTATTTTCTTAACTTATATTGTAGAATTTTGAAACATGAAATGAACAGAGAACTACATTTTTAAATGTACAGCCATCTCTCAGATTAGTCAATATTCATGTTTTGTCAATCTGTCTGTCATTTTTAAAGAAAACAGTGTTACAAATATTATCAAAGCCCACATTATATCCTTCTTGATTCCATTTCACTCCTTCCTTTCTCTCTAGACATACCATTATTCTGAACTTGTCATGGACCATTTCATTTTTTAAAAACATTTATTTTATCGATTGACAGAAGGTGAGTGAGAGAGAGAAAGAGAGAATGAGAGAGAGAGAGAGAGAGAGAGAGAGAAGGCCCAGAGCAGTCTTCACAGCTGTATATCATTAGTTGTGATATAGCTTCATTCCACACAGGTGAATGTGGGCCGTGTGGGGTGGGAACTGAACCAGAGGCCTCCTGCATGGAAGGTGAGAACCTTCACCATCATGCCATCCCAGTGGTTGCACCGGATGGGGCCAGGAATCAAACCCTGGACCTCGAGATTGCCAGGTAAGTGTTCAACTGCTGAGCTACCCCAGCATGCTGGGTTATGGGTCATTTCTAACAAACTCCCAGGTGATGCTGCTGCTGCAAGTGTATACTGTATCGTGTGCTTTCCAAATTTACCTAAATGAGGACATATTCGGGGTTTCTTTCTATAACTCATCACTAAGCCTTATATTTTAGAGATACAACTCTTTCTAACTCTTCCATTATTTTCATCTACTGTATGGATATTTTCCATTGGTGAATATTTCCATTTTGCAGGTAATGGAAAGTAGGTTGTTTCCAAACAATGCTACAATGGTCTGTGCCTAGGGCCTTGTGATGCCTGGCACGTTAAGTACCTGTGGACTAAATAAACGAACAAAGTGCAGGGCCCGTCTTCCACTGCATCCAGACAAAGTTTTCTCCAGGATGGACACCTAGATTTGCGGGTTGGTAGGGAATGAACAACTTCATCATTACTATAAAGCACCCATCTCACTGTGAACTCCCATTCATAGTGTCTGGGTGCTACCCACCTCCATAGCTTCAGCCACTGTTGGTACCACCAGACAATTACTTTTTTTGTCAGTTGGTTTTGCAAAATGAGCTCATACTGCTGCTTTAACCTGCATTTCTCCGATTACCCATGAGGTGCAGTGCTTTTCATGACTGAATAGACCTAAGGCATTGAATTTCTGTAATAGTTATGGCTCTATTCAGGTTTTCTTCCTCTCTGTTCAAGTTTGATATGTCTATTTTTCTAGGCAATTGTCCATTCCATCTCAGTTTTCAAATTCATTGGTAGTATTGTTTATACTAGTCTTGGTTTTTTGAAAATACTGATTATATCCGCAGTTATTTCCTATTCTCATTCTAATATTACCAATTTTTACTTTCTTATTCTTTTTCTTTGACAGTCTTGCTGGAGATTTACTGGTTTATTATTATTATTTTTTTTTTTCAAATAACAAGCTTTTGTTTTTGCTGATACTATCTATTGCCTTTTGTTTTCTATTTCAATACATTCTACTTATTTATTTATTATTTCTTCTCATCTGAGATTTTTAGGTTCACTCTGTTTTTTGTAATTTTATACCCTCTATATTTTAGTGTTTAGCTCACTACTTTTTACTTCTTTAAAAAACATATATATCTAAGCTATAGTTCTCACTTTAAATATGACTTTAGCTACCCTTTTTTGTGTGCATGTGGTGAGAACATTTAAGATCTACTCTCTTAGTAACTTTTGGGATATAATACAGTATGGTTAACTATAGTCACCGTACTATACATTAGATCCCCAGAACTTACTCAATTTCTAACTAAAAGTTTTTACCCTTTAACCAACATCTCTCCATTTCCCCGACTCCCCCATCCCTGGCAACCACCATTCTATTCTGTTTTTATGAGTTTGGCCTTTTTTAAGATTCCACATCTTAGTGAGATCATAGAGGACTTCGCGTTCTCTATGTGACTTATCTCAGCCTAATGCCCTCAAGGTCCATCCAGGTTGTTGCAAATGGCAGGATTTTCATCTTTTTTATATGGCTGACTTATATATTTATATCACTTTCTTTTTCCATTCATCCATTAATGGTCACTTAGGTTATTCCTATGTCTTGGCTATTGAGAATAATGCTGTAATGAACATAACAGTGCAGATATCTCCTTCCAGATAGTGATTTCACTTTCTTCTGATATTTACACAAGACTGGAATTGCTGGGTCATTAGGTAGTTCTGCTTTTAATTTTTGAGGAACCCCCATGCTGTTTTCCATAGTAGCTGCATCAATTTACAATCCTACCAACAGTGCACAAGGGTTCCCTTTTCTCTGCATCCTCACCAATACTTGTTTGTTGATTTACTGATAATGGCCATTCTGGCAGGTGTGAGATGACATCTTATTATGGTTTTAATTTGCATTTTCCTGATGATTAGTGATGTTGAGCACCTTTTATGTACCCGTTGGCCATATGTATATCTTTTTTGAAAAAGTGTTTATTCAGGTCTTCTATTTTTAAATCGGATCATTGTATTTTTGCTATTGAGTCGTATGAGTTCCTTATGTATTTTGGATATTAATCCCTTATCTGATATATGGTTTCTCATTCCATAGGGTGCTTCATTTTGTTGATTCTTTTGCTGTGCACTTTGGCTACACTACATAGTGATAATACACATGGTGCTTGTGTTGTCATTCAGTTATAAATATTGTGTAGTTTCTGTTTATATGTTTTTTTGACCCAAGAATAGAAGTGTTTCTCAGCTTCTCTGTCTTAGATCTCTGATTATGAATTTTTAATTTTATTTCTCAGTAGTTTGATAAAGAAGACACATCTATATACAGATAACACCAAAAAATAACCACTTAGCATAGAAAAATGGTTTTTCAAAAACCAGTCATGTGTGTGTGTTGTAGAATCATCTACAACACATTACAGAGTTATAATAAATGGGTATATTAAGTCAAAATTAGAAAATTAAACAAACAAATTTGTTTATTAGGTTATCAGTAACTCTGAATTTATGATAACTTGAGAACTGGGATTAAAGTGCTGTTAACTCCCTCTCTTGGGTAACATGACTACAGGAATATGACCATATTGAGGGTTCAATTCCAGACCACCTCAATAAAGCGAGTATCACAATAAAGTAAGTCATACTCTTTTTTTCCAGTGGAGGGTCTTCAATTTGTAGAAAACGGCAACATCTGTGAAGTGCAATAAAGCGAAACATGCTATGTTGATGTCCTAACACAGAAATAAGTACAAAAGCCAGACACCCTTGGCTCAAAGAGACAAATCCTTGGTGTGGTTTCTACTCCAGAGCTTGGATCAAGCTGAAGAGGGTTTCTAGTTGAGAGCATATCCTTGCTCAGCCCACGCCCTGGACCTGGCCCTGTTTCCCCAACTCCCCTTCTCTGCATGTACCCTTCCACATGCACCCAAATTCCTGCGCTGCTCTATGTTTTTAGAAAAACCCAATCTAAGACAAGGACAAACTAGAAAAACAGGGCAGCAGCTTTTGGAATAATTCCTGGTGTCAAAGACAGCATAAGGCAAATCAAGGGAAGACAACAGACCTGCTCCATGCCGCTATTCAGAACGGGCCCATTGAGCATGGGCTTCCACTTGAGCAGGTAACACACTTGGAGGGTGATGCAATGGAATGTGGGGAGCATCTTTTGCTATATTTTATACAATTTAGTTCGTAAATGAGCATATTCATTGAACATAAATTTATGTTACTAGTGGCAGTACACAATCAGAAGGTAACAGTTCTACAGCAATAATAAAGTTCACAGCACTTATAATAGCAGCATCCTTAGCCAAAACTTAGATTTTCATACCTTAATTAAGGTGACCAGACGTCTCGCTTTTGGCGGGACAGTCCCGATTTTTAACAATTTGTCCCACGTCCTGCGGCGTTTTAAAAAAGTCCTGATTTTTGGAAAGAATGCACGACAAGCTAGGGAACAGCGGGAGATAGACCAAATTTTTAATCAAGAACCCCCTCCCCCTGGTCAATGGTGTCCCGCTTTACCAATGTTAAAATCTGGTCACCTATATGTGAGCATGTATGTGTACAGACACATAAATATGAAGTCTGTCTTCAAGTAGAGTGCATTTTCAGACTTACCTCTCCCGTTCTGCTTTATTCTTGATAGATTTATCTTGGCTGATGGCTTTGCTATTTTCCATAGAAATCTTAGCCTGGTGTGCTCTCATTTCCTTGCTTTCCCTATGTATTAAAAAGAACCAAACAGGGAGGGGGATGGGCGTTAGTGTTTAATGGGTTCAGAGGTTCAGCTGGAGAAGATGAAAATGTTCTGGAGATGGATGCTGATGGTTGCACAACGGTGTGAATGTACTTGGTGCTGCACGTTTTTAAGTTTTTAGTTTTATGTTATGGATATTTAACTATCATAGAAAAATAAAAAAGACAGAAAAAAATTCCCCATGTGACAATAGGATTATGTTAATGTTTTTTCATTATTGAGCTCATTGGATTGTTTGGTATCCTGTGAAAAGGATGGAAAGGGCCCCAATTCATGATCTCCCTGAAGGCAATGGTCATTCAGTGGTGAAGTAACAGTGACGGACTGGGAAGAGGAGACATTGTGCTTGTCTATAAAATACAAAGATTTTCCAGCTTTGTCCCAAACTTTTGGGGATTAGGTGGACTGGGGGAGGCGGGGCGGAGAGAAAGGATACTCTAACCCTCACAAGTGACCTTCCTGTTTCCTGACAGCTCATAGAAATGAAGGGAACTAAATGGTTTCAAAGAAGCACAAGAAGTAGAAAAAAAAATGCTTCCAGGTGACTGGTCATTGTGAGTGAATGCATGTATGCACACAGCAGAGACTGATATTTTTAGATTATTTATGTGTACAATAAAGTCATATAATTAGAACACTAAAACAAGTATTATCAACAATGGATTCCCCCCGCCCCCCCCCCCCTCCGAACCTCTAGAGAGATCTGAGGCATTGTCTGGAAATCAGTCACCAAGGAGGCTAGTTATCTAAACAGTGTTTAGGCATCAGAAGGAGGGGGAAACAAGCTAAGTGCCCATGGAGGGATGACTGGATAAAGACAATGTGGTACACACACACACACACACACACACACACACACACACACACACACGAATACTACTCAGCCATAAAAAGATGGAACATTGCCATTTACAACAACATCAATGAATTTTAAAAGTATGATGCTAAGTGAATTAGGTCAGGCAGAAAAGAACAAATTTTATGACTTCATTCACAAGAGGAATATAAAACAAAAACTAACAAACTAACAAAAACAAACTCAAAGATACAGACAAGAGAACGGTGAATACCAGAAGTGAAGGGTGGTAGTGGGAGGTTAAAGGTTCAAATACATGGTAACTGAAGGAAACTAGATTCCAAGTGGGGAGCATGAAATAGAGTACACGGATATAGTGCTATAATCTATATAGTATTATCCAATGTTACTTCAATATATTTAATTTTTTTAAAAAGGGTAAAAAAAGGGACAATCAGTGTTGTTAACAGTGTTCTTCAGTTTATGACTGCAGGGCTACAAAGGCAGGAATATGTATATAAACTTCTGGACCCAAGAAAATGGCTCTCAAATTTTTCCATAACTTGTTAATAAATTGACCCCTCCGTCCCTTTCTCCCTCCCTCCCTTCCTTCCATAAATACTCAATAACCAAATGTTGCCGACAAGTATTAAGAAGGAAAGATATTTTAACCAAGGACAATATAGCTGTGATCATGAAAATGAACACAACCTTTATGAAGAAGCTTAACAACACGCAGCTATTGTTTTGAGAAATGCCCTTGCCATAGATTTATTTTTAAAGGTAAATTAGTAAGTAGGTTATGGTCTCTTTAAATGGCTCCCTAAGTAATGATATAGTTTACATTGCTTTTTCTTTTGGATAATGCCTACTGTTGAGGGCTATTTTTTCTTTATTCAACTATGAAAAAGACTAGAAAAGAGTGCCTTATGCCTTATTCTGCGAAGTATCTTTGAATAAGGGTTGACACCTAAAATCTGATATTGAAGCAATGGTCAACGATAGAGTAATGAACAGAACTTTCTGTGTACAAAATCAAAGGTATGTCTAATACAAAGAAGAAAAACTAAATTCTTTTTTTTTTCTTTTTCAATTAAATTTGACATTCAGTATTATTTTATATTAGCTTAAGGTGTACGGCATAGTGGTTAGACATTTGTATAATTTATGAAGAAGGATCCCCCTAATTAGTCTAATATCCACCTAGCACTATACATAGTTATTACAAATTATTGGCTATGTCCCCTAGGCTGTACTTTATGTATCCCCAGGACTATTTGGTAACTACAAATTTTCACCATTTTCATTCAGTTCCCAACCACTCTCCCATTTGCCAACCACCCATTTGTTCTCTGTATCTATGAGTCTGTTTCTGTTTTGTTCATTTATTTTGTTCTTTAGATTCCACATGTAAGTAAGATTGGACAGTATTTGTCTTTCTCTGTCAGACTTCCCGGTATTTCACTTAGCATAACACCCTCCAGGTCCATCAATGTTGTTGCAAATGGTACAATTTCACTTTTATTTTTGACTAATACTCCATTGTGTATATGTACGACCTCTTCTTTATCCAGTCACCTAGTGATGGGCATTTTAGGTTGCTTTCATATATTGCTATTGTAAATAATGCTGCAATGAACATGGGGGTGGGTATATCTTTTCAAATTAGGATTTCTTTGTATAAATATTCAGAAGTGAAATGGCTGGGTCATAAGATATTAATAGTTCTGTTTTTAACTTTCTGAGGAACCTCCATACTGTTTTCCAATTTGCAATCCCACCAACAGTGTATGAGAATTCCCTTTTCTCTGAATCCTTGAGAACTCCTGTTATTTGTTGATCAATTAATAATGACCTTTCCGACAGGTGTGCCATGATAGCTCATTGTGATTTTAATTTGCATCTCTGATTAGTAACATTGAGCATCTTTTCATTTGTCTATTGACCATCTATATGTCCTCTTTGGACAAAGGTCTATTCAGGTCCTCTGCCCATTTTTTATTGGATTGTTTGTTTTTTGGTGTTGAATTGTCCAGTTCTTTTTAAATTTGGTATATTAACCCCTTATTGAATGCATTACTGGAAAATATCTTCTGATTTTCAGTAGGTTGTCTTTTAGTTGGTTTGCTGTGCAAAACTTTTGAGTTTGATGTAGTCCATTTGTTCACTAAGAGCAGTACCTTAGAGTTTACTGCCTATTTTCTTATAGGAGTTTTGCCGTTTCTGGTCTTACATTTAAGTCTTTAATCCATTTTGAGTTTATTCTTGTATATGGTGTAAGAAGGTGGTCTAGTTTCATTTTTTTGCATGTATTTGTCCAGTTTTCATAACATTATTTATTGAATAGACTATCATTACCCCGTTGTATATTCTTGCCTCCTTTGTCATAGATTAATTGACCATATAGTTACAGGTTTATTTCTGGGTTCTCTGTTCCATGTCATTGGTCTATGTATCTGTCTTTTTAATTTTTATTATTTATTTTTAGCAGTATCGTGAGATTTTGATTAATATAGCCTTGGTAAAGTTTGATATGAGGTAGAATAAAACATCCAACTTTGTTCTTGTAACTCAAGATTTCTGTGGCTTTTTGGGGTCTTTTGTGGTTCCATATAAATTTTAGAATTATTTGTTCTAGTTCCGTGAAAAATGACATTGGTCTTTTAATAGGGATTGCATTGAATCTATAGATTGCTTTGGGTAGTATGGACATTATAACTATACTAATTGTTCCTACTCATGAGCATGGTATATGCTTCCATTTATTTGTATCTTCTTCAATTTCTTTCTTCATTGTCTCATAATTTTTTGAGTACAGGTCTTTTACCTCCTTGGTTAAATTTATTCCTAACTATTTTGTTTTTTTGATGCAAAGGTAAATGGGATTGTTTTCTTAATTTCTCATATAGTTTGTTATTGCTGTATAAAAATGCAAACTGTTTATGAATATTAATTTTGTATCTTGCTAAGTTCACTTATCAGTTCTAATAGATTTTTGGTGTAATTTTTTGGGTTCTCTATGTATAGTATTAACTCATCTGCAAACAATGACAACTTTAATTCTTCCTTTCCAATTTGGATGCTTTTATTTCTTTTTCTTTTATGACTGCTGTGGCGAGGACTTCCAATACTATGTTGAATAAAAGTGGACGTCTTTGTCTTGTTCACAATCTGAAGGAGAACACTTTTAGCTTTTCACCATTGACTATGATGTTAGCTATGAATTTGTCATATGACTATATAGCCTTCATGATGTTGAGGTATGTTTTTTCTATTCCCATTTTGCTGAGTTTTTTTTTATTCATAAATGGATGCTGGATACTGTCACATGTTTTTTCTGCGTCTATTGATAGAATTTTTATACTTTATTCTGTTTATATGGTTTATCCTGTTAATTGATTTGCAGATAATGAATCAAACTTGTATTCCAGGAATAAATCCCACTTGACGATGTTGTATGATCTTTTTAATGTATTGCTTGCTGACTTTGGTTTGCTAATATTTTGTTGAGGATTTTTGCATCTATGTTTTTCATGAATTTTGATCTATATTTTAATATTTTGGAATGTCTTTATCTGGCTTTGTAATCACAGTAATACTGGCTTTGTAAAATGAGCATGGGCGCTTTCCCTCCCCTTGAAATTTTTGGAATAGTTTGAGAATAGGTGTTTATTCTTCCTTGAATGTTTAGTAAAACATACCAGTATAGACACCCAGTCTAAGACTTTTGTTTGTTGGGAGTTTTTTGATTACTGATTCATTTTTGTTAATAGCAACTGGTTGGTTCAGATATTCTGTTTCTTTTTTATTCAGTCTTGGAAGATTGCATAGTTATGGGAATTAGTCCATTCCTTCCAGAGAGTCCAATTTGTTTGCATATATGTGTAACTGCTTGTAGTATTTTCTTAAAATATTTTGTATTTCTGTGGTGTCCGTTATTACTTCTCTTTAATTTCTGATTTTATATATTTTAGTCCTCTTTTTTTTCTTGATGAATCTGGTTAAAGCTTATTAATTTTATTTATCTTTTTGAAAAACAAGCTCTTGTCTTGGTTTTATTGATTTTTTTTAACTTTCTGACAACTCATGAAAGATGTATGCAATGTTTGTTACATGGTATTCTTAACATATTTTATAAGTAGGCTTAATTGCAGTGTTTAAGAGAATTACATGTGATTCTAACAGATTCCAGATGCCCCATACTTGAAATCGAGGGATGGCTAACCTGTTCTATGTTGAAGCGACGTACCCCCTACAAAATGTAAAGGAGTGAGGGAAAAGGGATTAGTCCAGATCTAGCTTACAAAATAAAAACACGAACAAGCATAAGAACATTGTTATAGGGCTCCAAAGCCACAGAGTCAACAGGCCAAGAAAAATCTCTGGTAGAATTCACAAGTTGAACTTAGACGCAGAGATGCACAAAAGCAGCTGCTGAGTTGAGGAATATGTTTTAAATTAAGTCATGAGAAGTTGTTTTAGCTTTGTAGCAACAAAAGATGCTGCAACTCCCTCCTTGAGTGTACCTGAATAGCCTAATTATGCTGTTAAGTGCCCCTTGCTCCAATTAAGCAATTATTGCTGAGGTAATTGGGTAGAGTGCTCCTCCTGAACTGCTTTTCCCACTTTCTTCACTGAAGTGTCCTTTTGCCTTCTTTGACTGCAATTTCTTTCAGTTGTATTTTTCTGCAAGAAGGCAGTGTGTGTGCTATGTGAGCTGCCAACACCATCTGCTATAAAGGAGACATGGACAGGGAGCTGAGGGATCCAAGCCAAGGGAACAGAAGACTAAGAGGAGCACGGCATGCAAAGGTGCAGAGCCATTCCAATGAAGTGTGAGTTCTACATCACTCACTACACACTCCTCACACTGCAGGATGCAAAGCAAGAGGACCCCCAATACAACTTCCTGAAGCATCAAGCCTTATTTCGGGTAAGGGGGGAGTGGAGTGGGAGAGTGAGGGGGGAGGAGTTGGGAGTGATGGAGGTGGTGAGCACATAAGGCAAAATACATAGATGATATAATATAGAGTTGTACACCTGGAAACTATGTAATTGTTACCAACCAATGTCCCCCCAATAAATTTAACAATAAAAAAAAGAATAAAGGGAAAATAGACAGTTAATAAAAAAGACTTATTGTAAGATTTGGAAGAACCACGTACTTTATTAAGAACCACCCCCTTCCCACAGAGTAGGAGAGGGGGAAGGGCCCAGGAAACAAGTCAAGTCTCTGAGGTTCCCCCAGGTGGGGGCTGAGTCACCACTCTTGTCCTTTGAAGGGTCCAGACCATCCTCCATCCTCACCAGGATTTTGGATATGATGTTTCTGAAGACCACTGTGAGGCCAGGTACACTCTTGAAGTGCAAGTGTTATAGAGAATGTCTTGGTAGTTGGCACACCTCCATCTTTATATGCCGAACCAAGTCCTCTTGCAGGGGCTACTGCACACACACAGTGTCCTCTTGCAGTACTGCTACCTGAAGTTTGTGCAAAGGTTCTGGCCAATCTCCCCCATCATGTGGCTGGGCTTCCTGCACCTCAGCTTCCACAAGTGGTGCATTTAAATTGCAGGGAGCCCTCTTTGACATCCCTGGAGTCTGCCTTGGCCCTGCCTTGGCCGGCTACAATCTAAAGGGGTGTGACCCTATTGCATTTGCCATGCCCCTTCATGCATGGCCAAAGGCAGAGCTTTTTGGACCAGGTCAAGCACCTCCTAGCCATCTCCCTCTGGCCCTGGCTGGTTCCCTCTGGGCTTTGGCTGTTGCTGCTGCTGTGGCTGGCTTGGGCATCACCAGGGCCACACTGGGGGCTGGGCTAGGAGTGGTGTTCCTGGACTCCGGGCTGGGTGGGGGAGTGGCAATCCTTGCTTCCCACTCTGGGATGGATAGAGGAATGGTGGTCTGGGACTCTGAGTCTGGGTTGGCTGGGGGAGTGTTGATTCTTGAGTCTGAGTCCTGGATGAGTCAGGGAGTAGTGGGTCTGGACTCGATCTCCTGGATGGGTGGAGGAATGGCAGTCTTGGATTCCAATTCTTAGATGGGTAGGGGCGTGGTGGGTCTGGATTCTGAGGTTTGGAAGCGTTGGAGGGAGTGACAGGTCTGATCTCTGACTCCTGGAAGGGTGGGAGAGTGGGGGGTTTGACTCTGATGAGTTCTGTATATTTATGGGAGAGGCGTTCCTCCTCTTTGGCCTGGGTCTGGAAGTGGTGGTCCTTGGTTTGGGATTGGGTCTGGGAGTGGGAGTCCTCAACTTGAGGCTATGTTGGAGAGTGACCTTGGCCCATTTTTGGCTGGGTCTGGGACTGGCCTTCCAGAGCTTCGGGCTGGGTCCAGGAGCCAGGATGCTGGGCTTTGGGCTGGGTCTAGGGGCGGTAGTCCTGCATGTGGGAATAGCTACAGGACCTGCAGCCTCTGGTGCTGTTTGTCCTGGTTCTGGGTCCTGGTGCTGCTGCTCTGTCTGCTGGAGCCTGGATCACTCTGCCTGAGCCTCTTGAGCTGGGGAGGGACCAGGGCTATTGTCGTCAGGGGAATGGAAGGGCCTCACATGGATGGTGCGGTATTGCACTTCCGGCTGGCTTCTCTTTAATAGCAGGTACGTAACCATGACATAATTATAGGTGTTTTTAATGTTTCTTTAATCAGGTACAAATTGAGTCCCATGTCCACCATCTCCTGTAGCACCCAGGGGTCCGTGTCCTCAGGTAGTGGCTCCCTGTATGGCCTCAGATCCCCTTCCTCATCCACGTTGAGCCATGTGTCTGGCATGAAGTCTTCTAAGCTCTTTCTATTCTTGGGGTCCCGGGTGATTAATTTAATGACGAGGTGTTGGAGTGAGGAGGTGAAATAGAAGGGCATGGTGCAGTCCCCTTTCAGGATCAGTTTCTTGAGCTTTGTGGGGTCCTCTTCCTTGAAAGTGACGTGCCCACTGACCATCTTGATCAGTATGACTCCCACACTCCAGATGTCCACTGGGGGACCGTCGTACTGTTGGGCGAGGAACATTTCTGGGGCCATACAAAACGTGTCCCACAAAAGGTACTTAATTTTCTTTTGTTAAAGGGAGCACCCAGGCCAAAGTCCGCTACTTTCACCTTCAGGTCGGCCTCTAGCAGAATGGTAGTTGGCTTCAGGTTTCTGTGGACGATGCCCCGTGAGTGACAATGGTGGACTGCAGACAAAAGCTGCTGGAAGATACCACGGGCCTCACTCTGACAACGCACCCTGGGCCTCCAGGTGATCTGTCAGGTCCCCCCCTTTCACGTGCTCCATTATGACATAGAAGACATGTGTGGTGATGATCACTTCACACAGTTGCACTATGTTAGGGTGATGCAAAGTCACCATGCTGTCGGCTTCCTGAATGCGACGTCTGGGATGGCTAGAGAGGCCCTGCTGATTAGGGATGGCTTTTACAGCTACCGCTGTGCTGGTCAGAATATGCCGGCCCAACCTCACCTTGTCAAAACTGCCCTGACCGAGGGTGTCTAGGAGCTCATAATGGCCAATGCGGGGCTCCCGGTTGGCAGGGGTAGCAGCCAAGTCATTTGACATGGTGATACTCTAACTACACTCACTGCCAACACTGATGTTAACTATGAAAACAAACAACAATAAATGTAAATAATAAGATAATAAATAATAAAACAATAGCAATAAAGGTAAATAAGATAAAACAATAACTATGCTAACTATGCTAATAATAATAAATGAAATAATAAAATAATAATAAACAATAAAACTGCTAATTATGCTAATAATAATAAATAATTAAGTAATAAATGATAATAAAACAATAATTACTATACTAACTAAAAATAAGAATTTAACAAAAAATGAGTAAAACAAAAAATAATGAAAAAGAAAACCAAAAATTGAAAAACAAAAAAGAAAATAAAAACAAGAAAAATTAAAACAAAAGAAAACTGGGTAAACAAAACAAAGAAAAATAAAAAAGGAAAAAAATCAGAAAAAAAAATAGGAAAGCAAAACAAAATAAGATAAAGGAAAATAATAAAAAAATGATTAGGCTTAGGGTTTAGGGTAGGGGTAGGGGTAGGGTTGGGGTTAGGGTTAAGTTTAGGGTTAGAAAACCAATAGGAAAAAGAAAACAAATAAAATGGGGGCAAAAAACCAAATACACACTAGCTCGTCCAAGTCCAACGGGTCACCACAAATTAGCTTCTTGGGCTATAGCGGACAAGTACCTCAGCCTGGCCAGGCCTTATATAGGATTGTTTTGTAATTCCATCACAATGGTGCTTTGTGAGGTCAGCACCAGAAACTGACCAATCATGGCTAAGGATGAACTACAGTAGTTTGCTCAGTTTTTGATCTCAAGACTCCTGTACTCTGAAAAAGACAAAGAGCTTTGTGTTTATGTAGGAAATTCAAAATATTTTGCAGGATAATTTTCCTACACTTGTTGCTTTTCTTTGATTTTTTAAAGATTTATTTTTATTGTTCCTGACAGAGAGAGAGAGAGAGAGAGACAAGGGGGAGAGCCCAGAGCAGTCTCCACAGTTGTACAGCATTAGTTTTCAATATAGTTTCACTCCACAGGTGAGTGTGGAGCTGAGCAGGGCAGGAACTGGGCTGGGGCCTCCTGCATGGGAGACACGCCCCCCTTGAGCTGGGATCCTCCCACATGGAAATCATGCCCAGGGCAGGAGCTGAACCAGGGTCCTCCCACCTGGGAAGTTTGCCCCGTCAAGAGCAGAACAGGGGATACACCCCAGTTCAGCATATGGGTCTGCACGGGCCAGGGCTGAGATACTATCCTTGGACCCCGGGGCTGCAAGATGAGTGCTCAACCCACTGAGCCACCCTGGCATTCCTGGTTTTATTGATCTTTGATATTGTATTTTAAAATATTTATTTTATTTCCACTTTAATCTTTATAATTTCATTCCTTCTGTTCACCTTGGGTTTTGTTTGTTGCTCTTTTTCTAGTTCTTTTAAGTGCAAAGTTAGATGTTTATTTATTTATTATTTCTTGAGGTACGCCTGTATTGATTTGAATTTCTGTTAGGTATGCTTTCACTGTGTCACATAGATCTAGAGTCATTGTGTTTTCATTTGTCTCAAGGCATCTTTTGATTTCTTCCTCGAGCTCATTGCTAACTCAGTCATTGTTTAGTAACATGTTATTTAGCCTCCATGTATTTTTCAGTGTTTCCTCATAATTGACTTCTATTTTCGTATAATTGTAGTCAGAGATGCTTGATATGATTTCAATCTTCTTAAATTTATTAAGACTTGTTTTATGGCCTAACATGTGGTCTATGTTAGAAAATGTTCCATGTGTACTTGAAAAGGACTTATATTATGCTGCTTTGGGGTGAAATGCTCTAAAAACACCAATTAAATCCATCTAATCTAATGTGTCTTAAAACTGATATTTCCTTGTTGACTTTCTGTCTGGAAGAGCTATCCATAGATGTCAATTGGGTGCTATGAATGCATTACTGTCTCTCCCTCCCTTTATGTCTGTTAATATTTGCTTTATATATGGATGTGCTCCCACATTGGTTGCATAAATGTTTACAAGGGTTATATTCTTTTGTTGGATTGATCCTTTTACTATTATGAAAAGTCCTTCTTTATTTCTTATTATAAACATTTTTAAAGTTTATTTTGTCTAAGTATTGCTACCCCAGCTTGTCTTTTTGTTTCCATTTGCATGAAATATAATTTTCCATCCCTTTTGATCTGAAACGAGTCTCTTGTAGACAGCATATGCGTGGGTCTTGTGATCTTACTCCTATGTCTTTTGATTGGAAAATTTAACCCACTTACATTTAAAGTGATTATTGATAGGTATGTAGTTATTGGCATTTTATTATTCATATTTATGTTCTTTTTTTTTTTTTCATCCCTTCTTCTTAAAGAAGTCCCGTTAACATTTCTTGTAATACAGGTTTGGTAGCGATGAACTTCTTTAGTTTTTTCTTGTCTGAGAAGTTTGTCTTTTTTTAATCTCTCCTTCATTTTAATTGATAGCCTTGGTGGGTAGAGTATTCTTGGATATAGGTCCTTACTTTTCATCACTTTGAATACTGTGTGCAAAGTTTCAGTTGAGAAATCAGCTGACAGTCCTATGGGAGCTCCCTTGTAGGTAACTAATTTCCTTTCTCTTGATGATTTTAAGATTCCTTCTTTGCCTTTAATCTTTGGCATTTTAATTATGATATTATTTGGGATTCTGTGATTCCTGGACTTTGGCAGATTAGGAAAAGTTTCCATCATTATGTCTTCAAAATGTTCTCAATTCCTTGCTCACCCTCTTTTCCTTCTGTTTCACCTATCACGTGAATGTTATTACACCTGATGTCCTAGCTAGAGGCCACTTAAATTATCCTGGTTTTTATTATTCTTTTTTCTTTTTCTATACTGATTGAGTATTTTCTGCTACTGTATCTTCCAAATTACTGGTTAAATCCTGTGCTTCATCTAATCTGCTGTTGATTCCCTCTAATGTATTATTTTTATTTATTTACTTTTTTAAGATTTATTTTATTGGCTGAAAGAAGGTGAGAGAGACAGAGACAGACAGAAAGAAGGGGGGAGGGTCCAGTGCAGTCTCCATAGTCGTACATCATTTATTGTGACATAGTTTCATTCCACACAGGTGGATGTGGGGCTGCACAGGAGAGGAACTGAACTGGGGGCCTCCTGCAGGGGAGGTGAGAACCTTTACTGCAGGTCTCAGCTGTTACCAGTTGAGCCACAGTTCAGCATATGGGTTTTCATGAATCAGGACTGGGATTAGATCCCTGGACTTTGTGGTTGCAAGGCAAGCACTCAACTTGTTGCGCTATCCTGGCAACTCCCTCCACCCCACAATGTATTCTTCATTTCAGTTATGGTATTCTTCACTTCTGACTGTGTGTGTGTGGTTTTTATGTTCTTTTTCATGTTTACTATCTCTTTGTTGAGGTTCTCACTAAGTCCTTCGAGCATCCTTATATCCAGTGTTTTGAACTCTATATTTAGGAGACTGCCTGTCTCCATTTAATTTAGTTATTTATTTTTTCTGGAGTTTTCTCTTTCATTTGAGGCATGCTTCTTTGTCTCCTCATGTTGGTTGCCTCTCCATGCTTGCTTCTATGTATTAGGTAGATCTGTTACATCTTCTAGTCTCACAGTACATACTCTGTGGTGCCCAGTGGCACAGTTTTCCTGATCACCTGATTCAGGTGCTCCATGAACATCCCTTGTATGGACTGTGTGTCCTTCTGCTGTAATTGAGCCTTGATTGCTATTGGCACATCGGTGGGTAGGACAGATCCTCAGGCTGACTGGTTGTGAGAATCATCCACGTCCACAGTATAGGAGCTATTTTATGGATCTAACCCCAAGGAGCAGGATTCGTTTCAGTGGGCACCCTTTGGGTTTGCTGCTTGTGGGGCTAATAGGGGAGTGCTGTGTTGTAGTATGAAGCCAGTCTCCAAGGTGTGTTGGTTCTAGGGCCTCCTGGGAGGGGCTCTCATGTAGGCCAAGGTCAGCTGCTGCCTGTGACCAGCCTGGGCCTACTTGGTAGGAGCTACAAAGCAATCCAAGGTTGATTGCTGCTTGTGCAGTAGTTGGAGACATGTGGGAGAGGCCACACCATGAGCCTCGGTTGGCTGGCACCAGTACCAGGTCTGGGGCAGGTCAGCAAAAGACCCAGGGCACCTAAGCCCTGCTGCTCCCTGCTCGCTGCCTGTGGCCCATAAGGCTTGGCTGCTGAAAGAGCCTCTAACACTGTGAAAGCTGGGCAGTGTGGGGTCTCAGAGGTTCACCAGGATGGGGTGAGTGTTTCTCACCAGTTCAGATTTGGCACCAATGCTGAGCCTGTAGCTGTTTGGCAAATGACTCAGAGCCCACCAAGGGCAGCTGTCACCTTCCTGGAGTGTGTGGACCCCGAGAGTTGTCCAATAGATTGCAGCACAGGCTAGGGCTGGTTGCCTGTTGTTGAAAGTGCCTCCAGCAGTGAGTGAGTTGGGTGGAGAGGGGTTCCAGGAAGTCACCAGGGCAGAGCCAGTGGAGCTCACCAGGCCAATGCAGATTCAGACTTGGCTACATGGGAGGAGGGCTCAACACAGAGACAATGGTGGCTGTCCCTAGAGCCCACACAGCTCAGTCCTCCCTGTATGTTTCTGGTGCCTCCCCAGTTGCTATCCTTCCACTAAAGCCCAAGATGAGTATCTGGGAGTGGGAGTGTGTGTGTGTGTGCTCTTTAAGAGGACACCTGGGTTTCCATCAGCTTCCTGTGTCACCTGGTGAATAGAATCCCCACTGTTTTTCATAGCCAGATGTTGTGGGGACTCTTCTTCCCAGCATGGGTGCTCTGGGATGGGAAGCCCGATGTGGGGTTGGGTCTCCTCGCTCCTCTGGGGTGACCTCCAGAGCCAAGCTAGCCCTCCCAATTTTGAGCTGCCATGTGTGAGTATAGAACAGCTTGTTTTGTGTCTCTGACCCTCCTACCAGTCTGACTTGACTTCTTTGCTACATCTTTAAATATAAAACTTCTGTTCAGCTAGACTTCATATGGTTCTCCAGGTTGACTGTTTCATAATTAAGTTGGATTTTTTAATGTGGTCATAGGAGGAGGAAAGCACAGTGCATACCTACTCTGCCATTTTAATCAAAACAAGCAAAAAAATAACAACTTCTAATCCTATACAACAAAATTGAATACAGTTGACCTTTGAACAATGTGGGGTTAAAGGTACTGATCCCTGTGCAGTTGAAAATCTGTGTTTAGCTTTTGACTTCCCCCAAACTTAAGTTTTAATAGCCTACTATTGACTGGGAAGCCTTACTCATAACATAAATAGTCAATTAATACATATTTTTCATGTTATATGTATTATATATGGTCTTCTTTCTATAAATTAAGTTAGAAAAAAGAAAAGGTAATTGAGAAAAATCATAGGAAGAGAAAGAAGCACTTACAATGCTGTATTTATTGAAAAAAATCCATGTACAAGTGGACCAGTGCAGTTCAACCCATGTTGTTTAAGGGTCAACTGTACTTTAAAATGGACAGTGTACAGAAGGTTAAGCTATAGGAAATGGTAGCATTAGAATGCCTTATTTAGCTTTCTTGAATGAGAATTAAAAACTATGACAAAAACACTTCATGCTCTAAAGGCTATATCTATCCCTCCAAAATGAGGTTGGGAATTTGGAAATGTAACCAGATCATTTATGCAGTTAGCATTTTAAAAGTTTGTTTCGTTCATCTGTGTAATGCTTCTATTTTCTACTCTTTTGTGTTCATCAATAGACTATTACTGTGGCATATAGTAGGCACTGAGGGAGAAGCAAGCAAGCTACAACAAAGCTGTAATAAATATATAATTGACATACATGTTCTTCTGCCCAAGGAAAAGGTTGGTCTTTACGTCCTCTGTGTCTTCTTTTCCTAAGAGATTCCAGGTCATTTTTCACAGGCCAGCTGTAAGCCCTACCATTCTGGGAAGGCTCCAAGACCACCTTAGAGGTGAGAGCTCCTTGGAGCTGGATAACCTTTGTCCTGACACTCTGTCACACATATCATATGCTACTTGTAATTAATTTTTCATGTGAGTGTTTGTATCTTGACCATACTTATAAGCCCTTTGAGGGCCAAGATCATTTCTTATAATTCATCTTGCTCATATCAATATAGGGCATGATATACATAAAAGCTCAACATTATATATCAGGTTGATTTCACTTGATACTTCACCTCAGAGACCCATGTAAAATTAGCATGTTTAATAAATTAGGAGTTCATTTTGTAGCTGGCTAACTCTCTTACCTGTCGTGGGACAATTTCAACTGCTGGGTTTGCTGTTCATGGGCATTGATCAGGAGCTTTTTCAGTAGTTCACACTGCTGGCTGAGGTGCAGGTCCCGGATTTCTTGCTCTTCAGCACTGTGGGTGTTGATCATTTCTGACCATTCCTTTGTATGCTGTGCCACAATCTCTTTGACCTATGTAGAAAAAAAGGGATGGTACTACCCGGAATTCTCATATGTCAGGTATGAGGTGTAAGCACAATATTATTCATATATTTTAGATCACTTCTACCAATTTACTTAGTGAATCAGTGAACACCTATGTCCTGCAAAAGATATTAATATGTACTAATCAGTGAGAGTCAGGAACTCATAGCTTATTAAAAGAAATCAATTACTTTGACTCTGATACTTAACCAAGACCTCTTATTTCATTGTCTATCTTGCCCACACTCTAGTTCGCCTAGATTTTGGTCTCCTTTACTGATTCTTTCAAAAATTCTCATTACCTCATACTTTTCAAGCTTTACTTCCCTCAGGCCACAGGTCTAACAGAAAGGTAGGTTCTCTTATTCTTGGATAATGACTTAGCATCAACCCTAACAGATACTGGGGTAGAATGTCTTCCCCTCCCCGTATCCATCCTCTTTGCAATGTGGTTCTATAGCTCCTTTCATCAAGAGCTGGAGTTTATTTCTTTTTTTTTTTTAAGTAGCAGGAACAGCTTTTTTTTTAAATATATTTTTATTATTTATTTTTGACAGAGAGAGAGAGAGAGAGAGATACAGAGACAGAGCTAGAGAGAAAACTGAATTGGGGGAGCTCCCAGTTCAGCATATGGTTCTGCACGGGCTGGGGCCGGTCCCTGGTGCTGTAAAGTGAGCACTTAACCCACTGAGCCGTCCCAACTTCCCCTGGAGTTTATTTCTTCACCTCCTTGAATCTGGCTGACCTTGTGACTTGCTTTTGCCATGAGACAGTAGTCAATGTGACACAAGCAGAGGACTGGAAAGTGCTGTCCTATTGCTATATCTGGAATCCTGAAGCTAGTGTGTGTCTGAGCCTGCTGGAAGATAAAAGGTCATGTGGAAAAAATGCAGCCAACTAACCATCAGATATCCAAGTGAAGCCATCAATCCCAGATTGCTATAGATAGATAGATGGGCAAGCCTAGGTGGACTGAGTAGAGGAACCACCCAGTTGCAAACAGCTCAAGTTTCTTATCCACTGAATTGTGAGCTAATACATGGTAATTGTCTTAAGCCACTACATTTTGGCGTGGCTTATTACACAGCAAAAGCTAACTGATTCAATTGTCAAGTTTTCTACTTTCCTATTTATGTAAAGTATCCAAAAATCACAGCATGTTGCACAGACATTAATTATCAAACATTCTGGTTAAGAAGAAAGAGAAAATGGGGATCAACTCTCAAAGACACATGGCTTACTGCTTCTACAGACTTCATAGCAGAATGGACACAAAATCCACAGCACCAAGCAGAACTTCAGCTCGACCAGTGTGGCTGGCCCATGTATTCATCAGGGTCACAAGGCTGGATGACAGCACTTCACGTAGCCATATAGAGGCTGGCTTGTTTGATCGAGAGCTAGAGTTGAGAGCTTTCTTTAAGGGCTCTTTTTTCTTCTTTTTACACAAGATTTATTTTTATTGTTTTTTTTGTTTGTTTGTTTGTTTGTTTGACAGAGAGAGACACACAGAGACAGAGAGAGACAGAGAGAAGGGGGAGGGCCCAGAGCAGTCCCCACAGTTGACAGCATTAGTTTTCCATATAGTTTCACTTCACAGATGGGTGCAGGGCTGCGCAGGGCAGGAACTGGGCCGGGAGCCTCCCGCATAGACCCCGGCAAGAACTGAACTGGGGGCACACCCCAGTTCAGCACATGGGTCTGCCTGGGCCAGGGCCGGGATTCGATCCTCAGTCCCTGGGGCTGCAAAGCGAGCATTTAACCCACTGAGCCATCCCAGCTCCCCCCCTCCTTTTTTTATATTATTGCTGCAAAGTTATTTATGTTCTTGACTGAAACTTAGCATCCACTTCTCTAAATGGCCACAAACTCAGGTAAGGTCTCCCTTCTTGTGTCTTTGGGCAAATAGGAATAATCAGGTTCCTCCTCTAGAATATCAACTCTTGTTTTTTCTTACCACAAACTTCTGCAGCTAAGTTATGATAAAGTATTAAAGAGTTACTCAGCCTCCTTGTTGGGTGGCTTTTCTGACATATGCTTAATGTTACTTCCACAGGGAAGTATATTCTATATTTTATAGTGTTTCCTTTTAGTATATTCATTTATTGTTTCACTTGATGTCCCTGAGGCAAACAAATATTGTCAGCATATTTCTACAGTATTGTTATCGTATTTCTACAGATGAAGGAAAAGATGTTCAGTGAAATGACTCTTCTCAAAGCCAGTGTTTCTGGGGCCTGGACCCTGTTACTTTCCTGACTAACCCCAGGCTAATATTGATTTATAGTAGGTACCACTTCGAAAAAATGACAAAGTATATTCTGCAAATTGCTGCTGTAAAAATAGGCATTTTCTTACCTTAGATTTGTGATCTGATGTCAGTGTCTGAATTTTAATTTCTGTTTCTTTTTTCATTTCAAGACAATTACTTCCCCTGAAAATGGAAAATCACAAATGTGTGCCAGACATTAGATATCTTCCCATTCCCATGGGCCATTGCTACAAAGCTTTCTGATGAAGAGACAATTTGTTCATCAGACACGAGATGCCACGGCTCATTGGACAGCATCAGTTTTTCTAGTAATTGATGCATACCTTATAAAATTCTGCATCATGATTACTCAATTCAAGCACTACACAAAAAGATACTTTAGACCTAACAATTATTTCATTGTTAAGGGTCTGTTGTCAGAGTTTCCATTTTGGGACTTGCTTTTCTTCA
The DNA here is from genome assembly GCA_004027555.1 of Craseonycteris thonglongyai. NCBI lineage: Eukaryota > Metazoa > Chordata > Mammalia > Chiroptera > Craseonycteridae > Craseonycteris > Craseonycteris thonglongyai. The sequence continues at coordinate 118,841 of PVKE010000793.1, forward strand.
AGCTATTTTTTATTCAATAAAATATTATTTGCAATAAAAACTGGAAAATAGGTCCTCATCATTGAAAAGACTTTCTAATTCTTCCATTTTGGTTGTAATGCCAGATTTTTGCCTTTAACACACGCCAGTAAGAAAGAAAATAGCATTTCTTGGCACCATAGGGTAATTTGTGCTTCTTATTCCATTGTGAGTAGAAAATATATACTAGGAAATTGCCCAGCAACCATTACTGCTTATTTCAGTGATTATATCCTATCACTGCTGAAACCAGAACAGATTCTGAGTCTCTTTCTCCACCTTATCTGTTCTGACGTTTATGGCCCAAGTCAGAATGCTTCATTATATTATTCATTGAGTGTCTCTGAGAGCAGCATTAGTCTAAAAAAATGCTAGGCCTCTCATCAAATATATTACTTCTCAATGCCTAGCATTGCATGTGGGTCCCCTCTTGTCTATTATTCAATGAGCTTGCAGCATTACAGAAAAATCCCCTTGGCTTAATTACAGACAAAATCTTTCACAGTAAATGCAATGATAGGTTTTATTCTACAGTCTTTGCTGTTGGCATAAGCTAAACATTCTTGAAATATTTAAAAATAAAGGTTGCATTTGTTTTCCCTCAAGTGCATCAACCTTATTATTTACTTTCTGTCTATGCAAAATGGTTTCTGTAATTTTGAATTTTCCCAACTTGAGCTTGTCTTTCCATCTTCTCCCATTTACTCTGAAGACACTTCAGGAGAAAACACGTGAGAGACATAGCTACTATGTTATTAACCAACAACTGCAGAACTTGAATAAACTCTTCTTTTCTACTTTAATCATTCCCTTCAGTTAAATGAGTCTCTTATTTCCCAGGAATAACTTTCAATGATGAAAACAGAATTAAGACTAAGTTCTTCCTTGGCCTAAACAGGCAACTAAACTGTGGGGAAAAACAAAATATAAAAAGGCAAAAAGCCTTCAGAAGGACATAAACAGTATTACCCCTTCTTCTTCATTGCCTTCTCTAGGATTTTCTCATGAGTCGACTTCTCTTTGTCATACTGAGCCACAATTTTGTCCACTTGCGTGCAGTGTAACTTCTGCATGGTGCTGTGCTCCTGAACAAGAAGAATGCGCAGCGATGAGTTAGACTGTTAGCATAGCTGATAAACTGCACCCCATGTGGGACTGGCATAACGTTCATCAGCCTTCCCAGAGTGTTGGTTTGGAAATCAAGGAGTGATTGAGTCTGAGAACTGGAATAACTTTTAATCTCCTAACCAACATTTGAGTCTTTTGTATCCCCCAAGAAGAAAGTTTCTAGCATCAGCTTAGTCTAATAAACATGCCCACCTCAAAAGACAGCCTTCCACTGGGCAACACAAATCATCCCAAAGTCCTTTCTTCTGCACATCTATGTGTCTGTAGAATTTCCACCCATTCGTCTTTGTTCTATTGTCTGAGACACATAGTCTACTGCCCCTTCCATACATTGGTCCTCAAATACCAAAGTTCAGCTATCATATTTCTTTTTAAAAATGATTATTTGTTAAAATATAGTGGACATACAATATTATATTAGCTTCAGGTATACAACGTAGTGATCTGACATTGACATTGTCTTACAAAATGATCATCACAATAAATCTAGTCACCATACAAAGTTTATTTATTTATTTATTTATTTAGACAGAGAGAGAGAGAGAGAGAGAGAGAGAGAGAGAGAGAGATAGATACAGAGACAGAGAGAGAACTGAACTGGGGGAGCTCCCAGTTCAGCATATGGTTCTGCACGGGCCAGGGCCAGGATTTGATCCTCAGTCCCTGGCGCTGCAAAGTGAGTGCCCAACCCACTGAGCCATTCCGGCTTCCCCACCATACAAAGTTAATACAATGTTATTGACTATTTTGGCTGCCATATTTCTTCTCTTTTATATAGTAAATATAGCTAGTCATCATGTGACATGGCTGTTAAATACCTGGCACATTTTGGAAGGTCCTGAACATTATCATTATATAATGAGAATGCCAATGCATTTGTTCCTATCAGCTTTTTTTGAATTCCTATCACTTGATATTTTCACAGCTTCCTGAGGACGTTTAAGTGTTCAGGAGCTCTAGTATTCCACTTTATAGCTATTTAAACTATTTCTCATCTGCTTCACTCAATCACTGAAATTGGGGCTGTAACACATTCAAAAATAAGTATTTCTCTGTAAAAATTCTTTCCTCCTGATAATTTTCCCATAGCTTGTGACTTATCTGAAATCAGATTTCCTTAGCTGCTCAGCTGCCCAAACATGGAGGAAATCAACAGATTCAATGATATCCAACTCAAAATAAAATTACATTATATCTTAGTCTTACTCTTGAGAAACTTAGAGAAATAAAATAATATTTAAGTGAACAGATGTTGTTTAGGCTTTATGATATTAGTGTTTTTCATAAAGTATTCTCAACTTTAAGAAAAAGTAATTCATGAATGTTCTTAAAAGATTGCATAAAATAGAAATAGGGAAGGGATTCTTTTTTAAGTTATTTATTTATTTATTTATTGACAGAAAGAGAGAGAGAGACAGAGACAGAGAGAGAACTGAACTGGGGAAACTCCCCAGTTCAGCACATGGTTCCGCACGGGCCGGGGCTGGGATTCGATCCTCGGTCCCCGACGCTGCAAAGTGAGCGCTTAACCCACTGAGCCATCCCGGCTTCCCCAGGGAAGGGATTTTTAACTTTACCAAGAGTTCCTTGATTTCCCAGCACTGTTCGTAAATTAACACAGACATGATCTACAATTTGTTTATACATATATTGTTCAAAAATGCATTGGTGCACAAACTCCCAGCATTCATGTCTGGTGGATAAATGTTTTTGGGAGAAGTCATAGAGAGAATGGCACTGGGTGGGAAGATTCTCAGAACACGAATCAACAATGGGGACAATTGGGGCGGGTGGTCAAAGGGAATATTATCTTGATGTGGATTTGGGGTCAGGGAATTATATGTAACTGTCTTATTTAATTTGTGATTGGAATACCTCATAAATCTAGCTGTGTGTATACTACTGTGTTATAAGCACATTTCAGTCAGGATTTCTGTAACATGGCATTGGATTAAGAAAATGGGTTTTTCAGTCAAATCCTGGGACAAATCATTTCAATTTCTCAGTTTATTCATTTTGTCATTGAAACAGTGATATCTACATCACAGGGTTGGTAGGATTAAAAGTAAATATAATATAAATCACATTACAAATGCTTGTTACACTTTATTCAAAACAGTGACATAAAGACCTAATTATTCAATATCCATGAAAATATTCAGAGAGTGACATGGGATAAGGGACAGCAACCAGAATAATTAAATCAAACCTTTCTTCCAAGCTTAATCTATTATCCCAGGAAAGAGATGAACACTTGACCTATGCTTAACTGAATGGATTTAATGACTCTTTCATTGTTTGGAAAAAATTATCCTTGCTACAATGTCCTACTATTAGTCTACCTTCTAAGATTTAGAAGTCATCTCGCCTGCTTAACACATGTGGTAATTTTCCTGGGCAAATAAACAAGGGGCTCTATGCAAGTCTAGATTAAAATACATCTCTTGCAAATATCATTGAAAGGAGGGTAAAGATTATTTCTTTAAATATTATCATACAGCACCGGAAAAGGAGAGGCTTTAAGGCTTAGAAGCAAGCTGCCAAAGGCTATTTCTTCAAGAAATATTCTGGTGAACCTCTTAATGCAATCAGATGTGAGGAATGAGGTTGTTTGTATCATAAAGGTGTTCATGATGGACTTGTCTATAAGGTATGCTTTACAAGGGCAGGACAAGCCTTCTTTGTTTGGGGCACAAAGTTTGGTACAAACAGATACCAATAAATATTTGTTTCATGAATTAAAAAATCAACATGGTATAGTAGCAAGAGGACTTAAATCCCAGTACCACAACCACTATGGAAGGCTGTATGGAAAGTCCTCAAAAAATTACGAATGGAATTACCATATGACCCAGCCATCCCACTACTGGGCATCTACCCAAAAAAC